>SJYC01017871.1:0-13893 GCA_006408675.1 Madoqua kirkii | reverse complement strand
CCCCTCCTCTCCCCTCCCTACCCTTCCCCCCTACCAAATCCTGCTTCAGGAATATCTGAAATAGTTTCAAGAATTCTTTCTTCATTGTTTGCTGGCTTGGCCCATGGAACACCTGGTGACTTTGTTGCCTGAACTGCACTCAATCAAGGAGAGAGACATCTTCCAAGGACTGAAGTCCTCATGAACAGTAAATATGTTGATCATTCCACTAACTGCTTGTGGCACTCCTAAATATTTATGTGCATGTATTTTAGCCTCACTGTTCCAATACCTTTGGCCAGAGTACTTTCATCCACAGTTTCCTCTGCCTCTTGCCTCCCTCCCTCTCTCTCTGGTTCACAGTAAGCACCCTGCCTGCATCTTCTTCCATCCCCAGGAGTCACTATCCTTTGCTACCATGGACCCTTTACTCCCTTCTGTTCTCTGCCAGTAAGGTCACTTCATCAAACTAAAGCTCATTAAAGGCAAAGGCAGAGAAGCGATTCAGCATCCTGACCCCAGATATTGTAGCTGAAAAAGCCCTTTGCCTTTTATATTTCAACTTAGCCTCACTGTTCCAATACCTTTGGCCAGAGTACTTTCATCCACAGTTTCCTCTGCCTCTTGCCTCCCTCCCTCTCTCTCTGGTTCACAGTAAGCACCCTGCCTGCATCTTCTTCCATCCCCAGGAGTCACTATCCTTTGCTACCATGGACCCTTTACTCCCTTCTGTTCTCTGCCAGTAAGGTCACTTCATCAAACTAAAGCTCATTAAAGGCAAAGGCAGAGAAGCGATTCAGCATCCTGACCCCAGATATTGTAGCTGAAAAAGCCCTTTGCCTTTTATATTTCAACCTGAATAGGTGTATGACTCAGTGGTGGAAGGATTTGTAGCTGACACTCAATAGAAGCTGCTCTCAAATTTTGACAAATCCCATCTTGAGCCAAGAAGAGAAACAGATATTGATCCTAACTGTACCTAATTCATCTCTGCACTTGTAATCCCCAAAGAAAATGCCTTCTATGACCAGAGGGCAGTCAATATTTTTTCCATCTTGTAAAATAAATAGCAGTTATTTTGGTGTGTCTTCATGCGTCCGGGGAACCAGAAGTAAACAAAGAGTTGATTTTTCCTCTCTCCATAGTCAAGTTATAATAACTACAGTGTTTCTTGTTTGGGCTAATTAAAGCTACATTTAATAATTTGGATTGATGAGTGACCAGAGGTGACTGTATCTTACTTAAGCCTCATTCCCAAGGCTGAGGAGGGGCATATCTGCAAAGACTTAGCTGGATACATACAATAAAGTGCAAGAGAATTCATTTCAGGGACTGTTTCTGACTCTAGCAGTGTTACAGTTTTAGCCACACAAGGGAGGTGTTCATATCAGTCAAGGGTCTTCTTACAAACATGGTTTTATTTATTGTCCTTCCTCTCCTTTACCTGTGAGACTAGAGTTAGTTATGGGAGAACTTCCAGAAGGTCAGCAGGCCAGGCCAGACAGAGAACAGTGCTGTTTCCACAATCATTCTGTCTATTCTTAACCCAGATGGAGGGTCACAAGTTGTTGGAAATACCAAAAAACTGATTTGTGTCTATATTGATCCAAGCTTCACATCATTTCCCAACCACCCCAGGTCAATTCCAACAAACAAGCCCAGAATCTCTTTGAAATGATGCACATCAAACATTGTGCCTACATTTGGGCAAGCCATCTGCTTAATTTCATTTTTTTCTTCACATTAATAATTGCTTTGATCATTGTATCTGACTAGTTCATCAGATAAACCAACCTTCTAACTTCTTGAAAAGGAACAATTTCAGAAATCCAATTTGGATTATTCAAGAATTTGAAGGGATATTAGTTTTAAATGACAATCATTTGATTTTGGCAGTCTAAGAGAAACATTTGGATGTTCCCCAAATTTTCTTTCAGTGCTTTGTCTGAAATCTTATTTGAATAGAATATGAGTGCTACCCAGAAAAGCAGTTCTGATTTCCTCAGAATTTGCCAGATCCACTGGTTGCTGGACAAACAAGTCCTCATGATGCAACAATCAGATATTTAGGGATTGAGTATACGTGTTTTATACTGTTCATGGAGTTCTCAAGGCAAGAATACTGAGTGGTTTGCCATTCCCTTCTCCAGTGGACCATGTTTGGTCAGAACTCCCCACCATGACCTGTCTGTCTTGGATGGTCCTAGACAGCCTGTCTCATAGTTTCATTGAGTTAGACAAGGCTGTGGTCCATGTGATCAGTTTGATTAGTTTTCTGTGACTGTGGATTTCATTCTGTCTGCCCTCTAATGGATAAACATGAGTCTTAGGGAAGCTTCCTGATGGAAAAGACTGACTGAGGGGGAAACTGGGTCTTATTTTGGTGGGCGGGGCCATGCTCAGTAAAAGTTTATTCTAATTTTCTGTTGATTTGATTTGAAGTGAAGTAAAGTCTTTCAGTCGTGTCCGACTCTTTGTGACCCCATGGACAGTAGCCTACCAGGCTCCGCTGTCCATGGGATTTTCCAGGCAAGAATACTGGAATGGGCTGCCATTTCTTTCTCCAGGGCATCTTTCCAACCCAGGGATCGAACCTGGGTCTCCTGCATTGCAGACAGACGCTTTACCGTCTGAGCCACTGATTTGATTTAAGTCATACCTGAATGGTCTAGTGGTTTTCCCTACTTTCTTCAATTTCAGTCTGAATTTAGCAATAAGGAGTTCATGATCTGAGCCACAGTCAGCTCCTGGTCTTCTTTTTGCTGACTGTATAGAGCTTCTCCATCTTTGGCTGCAAAGAATATAATCAATCTGATTTCGGTATTGACCATCTGGTGATATCCATGTGTATAGTTTTCTCTTGTGTTGTTGGAAGAGGTTGTGTGCTGTTGTTGAGTTGTGCTGTTGTTTGCTATGACCAGTGCGTTCTCTTGGCAAAACTCTATTAGCCTTTGCCCTGCTTTATTCTGCATTCCAAGGCCAAATTTGCCTGTTACTCCAGGTGTTTCTTGACTTCCTATTTTTGCATTTCAGTCCCCTATAATGATAAGGACATCTTTTTTGGGTGTTAGTTCTAAAAGGTCTTATAGGTCTTCATAGAACTGTTCAACTTCAGTTTTTTCAGTGTTACTGGTTGGGGTATAGACTTGGATTACTGTGTTATTGAATGATTTGCCTTGGAAATGAACAGAGATCATTCTGTCATTTTTGAGATTGCATCCAGGTACTGCATTTTGGACTCTTTTGTTGACCCTGATGGATCCTCCATTTCTTCTAAGGGATTCCTGCCACAGTTCTGTTGATGGGTGGGGCTGTATTCCCTCAATATTGTTTGACCTGAGGCCAAACTATGGAGGAGGTAATGAAAATAATGACGACCTCCTTCAAAAGATCCCATGCACACACTGTTGCACTCAATGCTCCTGACCCTGTAGCAGGCCACCGCTGACTCTTGCCTCTGCTGGAGACTCCTGGGCACTCACAGGCAAGTCTAGGTGAGTCTCTTGTGGAGTTACTGCTCCTTTCTCCTGGGTCCTGGTATGCACAAGGGTCTGTTTGTGCCCTCTAAGAGTCTGTTTCCCCAGTTCTGTGTATGTTCTGGTGGCTCCATGGGGAGGTTAATGGTGTCCTCCTCCAAGAGGGCTTATGCCATACTCAAGTCTGCTGCACCCAGTGCCCCTACCCCTACAGCAGGCCTGCTGACCTGTACCTCCACAAGAGACACTCAAACACAGAAGCACAAGCTGGAATCAAGGTTGCCGGGGGAGATATCAATAACCTCGGATATGCAGATGACATCTGTATGGAAGAAAGTGAAGAGGAACTAGAGAGCCTCTTGATGGAAGTGAAAGAGGAGAGTGATAAGGTTGGCTTAAAACTCAACATGCAGAAAACTAAGACCATGGCATCTGGTCCCATCATTTCATGGCAAATAAATGGGGAAACAATGGAAACGGTGACAGAGTTTATTTTTTTGGACTCCAAAAACACTGCAGATGATGACTGCAGCCATGAAATTAAAAGATGCTTGCTCTTTGGAAGAAAAGTTATGACCAACCTAGATAGTATATTAAAAAGCAGGGACATTACTTTGTCAACAAAGGTCCATCTAGTCAAGGCTATGGTTTTTCCAGTGGTCATGTTTGCATAGGAGAGCTGGACTATAAAGAAAGCTGAGCACTGAAGAATTGATGCTTTTGAACTGCGATGTTGGAGAAGACTCTTGAGGTCCCTTGGACTGCAAGGAGATCCAACCAGTCCATCCTAAGAGAAATCAGTCCTGAATATTCATTGGAAGGACTGATGCTGAAGCTGAAACTCCAATGCTTTGACCACCTGATGCAAAGAAATGATTCATCAGAAAAGACCCTGATGCTGAGCAAGATTGAAAGCTGGAGGGGAAGAGGATGACAGAGGATGAAACAGCTGGATGGCATCACCAACTTGATGGACATGAGTTTGAGTAAGCTCTGGGAACTGGTGATGGACAGGGAAGCCTGGCGTGCTGCAGTCCATGGGGTCACAGAGTTGGACATGACAGAGATGACTGAACTGAACTGAACTGATACATGCTTTGCTCTCTAGCCAAACCAGTTTTACTCTTTTTCCTGGCATGACTTCACGCTCTTTCTTGTAGGTTGCTATTTGCTCCTGAAATACTCTCTCTTCCACCAGTTTATATTAAATTAACATTCCAGCTGGTTTCCCCAATGTCCTCATGAATGGATCTGCAGGTTCTGTACACCAGCTTTGGGATATTTCCTCTGAAGGCATGGCAAATTCAAGTCCAAGGCTCACTCAGCCTGTTCATCAACATGGAGATAAGTGGTAAATATGCTAGGTCAAACCAAACAAAATTATTTTAAAAATTATAAAATTTCTACCTAATATGTAAATGTATAACTACAAGTCAGCAACATTAGTAAAATTAATAAAACCATGAAGCTCATGAGAAAGAATAAGTGACACATTTAAATGAAAAAAATATAATTTGTTGAAGAGTTAGAGACACTGAAAACTATCCTCAGCCATGGCCCAAAGTAACTGTGTCCTTATTTAAGTCATTTAGTATTTCTGGGTTTAAATGTCCTTGTTTCCAAATGAGGGGGTTGGGATTAGATGGCCTCAAAGTCTCCCTGCTGCTTTAATATTCTGTGATTTTATATCTCAAAGACATGTAAATAATCCATTTGGGAAGATTTACATTGTTTTCTTTACAACTGCAATGCAAAAATAGAGATATTGGGCTTATCTCAGCATGTTTAAAACTGAAGAAATATTAAGCTTATGTTGTGAATCTCCTTAGTGGATCAAGGCATTTACCAAGGTTCTTCTTTAACCATTTTCATCTTCTAGAGTCTTAGGGACAAAAAATCTGGACCACATTGGTAAAGCTAATACTCCTACTAAAGAAATTGTCTTATAGTATTACATCTCTTAACACAGCTAGTGCATTGATATGCAGATATATGATGTGCACATATTCACAATCATGGGTTCTTATGTTAAAAAAAACCCCAGAGATGATTTCATCTAGTCCCCTCTTTCAAGATGAGACTATAAAGCTCCAGAGAAGAGGAGTCACCTAAAGCCACCTAAGTAATTTAAACTTTGAGACCTAATGGCTTAGCTGACATTCATCTAATCTTTTTCTAGTCTATTTCCTTCTGAGATGTATACATTTCAAGTATATAGACATCTATTTCATTGAAGTAGCATGAAAAAATGTCCTTATTATTTGTATACCTAAAATATACCCTCACCAATAACGAACAAATTCTTTGGACTGATGCAGAATGATTAAAAGATCATCCATAGACTTCAAACCTACTAGAATCCCTAGAAATCTGACTTAACCAGTACTCCTCCTGGCTTGTAATTATCCAAGTCACATAGTAAACCCAGGCTGGCTAAATCAAGATTTCTCTTCTGACTAGTTATTTTAACAGTTGGACCTGGAGAATGGGATTTTCCATTCTGTGTTTCTTTTCACTTATCAAACTAGCATTTATCCAGCTTATCACTTTTCCCACATCTTACCCAGTCTTTGTTTGAATGCTTCCACTAAATAGAGTCTACCACTGCCTAAAACAACTAATTCCACCATAAGAATATTGCCTCTGATTTTGACTTGGAATCAGATTCTCTGTGACCCCACTTGTGTGGCCTATTTTGTCCTCAGCTCCTGTGTATAATGCCATCCACACCATCATATTGCATATATTAGAAGTCAACCACTCTGTTTTTTTTCCTCACTGTGCTTGGCTTTCCTATTCTATTGTCCCTTTCATTCTTCACAACATGTTTCCCTTCCTTTGGGTATTTTTCATTGTCCTCAGGAAAACGTTGTGCCCCAAATAGAACACAATTCCCTAGGTGTCCTCTGATCAGTGTAGAGTGTAGTGAGCTGTTATTCACCATGAACAGAATATTACCTTTCCATCAAGCCCAGAGACTCATCAGTTTTCACTTATTGCTTTGTTAAGGGGTGATAAATTTGCTCAATCCTTTCCTACGTTTCTCAGCAGAAGGCAGGCAGAGGAGCAATGGGCTTGATTTCAAGAGTCTCTTTCCTGCTAGAACACTGAAGAGCTTGTCAATATCTTTTCTAGGTGTGTTTTGTCAAACCAATATTCCAATAGACAGCCATTAGCACCTCACCCTCTGCTTCAGAATCACATTTGGGAGAATTTACTTTGACTGATCACAGCTTGCAGGGATCATTTGTTTGTATGGATCTAATCTTATGTTTCAAAAGCCATTTCCTATCAGTGATGATGTGTCTACCCCTTCTTACATTGATTTGCAAAGAGCAATGTAGAAATGCATCTTTTACTTTTCTTTGAGGCTTGCCTAAAGGAAAAAAAATCTCTCTCTCCCCACTTCTCCCCAACCCCAGGAAGAATCAGTCACTGAAGATAAAAGATATCACACTTACTAATAAATCTGATGAAAGCAAATTGTCACCCTATTGACATATTGAGATGGCAAATCACACATTGCATTTCCCAGGCCCCGGCAATATGAATGTTTTTCTTTCTTGGACTGTATCTGATTGGGTAAGTTTATTGTCCTATAGATTGTAATGTGGTGATCAGTTAGGAAAAAACCATCAAAGGCATAGTAACTCTGATTCTTATTATAAGCAGTGGCCACATTTTCATTAGGATATAAAAAAAAAAGATGTAAAGAAAGAAAAAAAGAAGGAAAAGATAAATACCCCTAAGCAGAGGAGATTTCTAGGATATGATTCTCTTCTGTGGTAACAACAGTAATATAAGAGGAAAACAGTGTAATAGGCCAAGGGAAAAAACGCAGTTGGTGACTAGAACAATAGATTTTACAGGAAAATATGTGATATGAAAGAAACATTGCATTGTTTGGGACACCTGTAGTTAATTATTGCAGCTAACAACATTAGAATCAGTTTCTTCACTCATATATCTTCATAGACTGTTTGGCAATATTAAATGACAAAAGCTTAATAATCAAAAGTACTGAGTTAGCAAATGTTTTCTAATTTTAATAACTTCTTGTTGTAATTACCAAGTCTTAGACTGAAATGATTTAATTAGAAAGTAATCAAGAAGTGTCTACTGTTAATTGAAGGAATTATAAAAGAGCTACATTTTTAATATATTTCTGTGATAATAAAATTAAAATTTACCATAATTATTTTTAAACCACGCTGATGGGGAATTTTTGATGTGGCAGAAAAGTATTTGATACTTTTAAGAGGGATATCCATCACTGAGAACATCATGGATTACAAGATCTCATTCCTCTTGTCTGGGAAATAATAATAATAGTAGTAATAATACTAACAGCTAATATTTACTGAGAAGTTATTGTATGCCAGAAAAAAGTGGTTCAAAGTGGGAACCATATCTGTTTTGTTCACCAGTGTATCTTAAGTGCACATAATACATCTCTGATAAAGAATTTTAAATCATGTTGAACACCAGGCAGTTTCAGAAAAAAACAACTTTGATGAGAGTGCCATGCTCACACTTAATGGAGTTGGTCAGATGATGCAATCTTCTCATTAGAACCCTCCTGTTGGCACATATTTCTTTCAGATGAGTAGACTTATTTATATTTTCTCTCAACTCCAGAGGATAATACACATTCTATACACGTACGTTTCAGCTGAAATGGCAAAGATCTTGCCAGAGACCCTAGAGAACAAATGTTTACTGTCTGCTATTTCTGGTTTACCCTTCCAAGGTATAAGCAATCAAGAACTGGATATTAATGGGTATTTACAAGATAGAAGTAAGTAGTAAGCAAGGGAATGAAGATAAATAAAAAGAAAGTGAAAGTTGCTCAGTCATGTCCAACTGTTTGCGACCCCGTGGACTGTAGCCCTCCAGGCTCCTCTGTCCATGGAATTCACCAGGCAAGAATGCTGGATTGGGTTCCCATTTCCTTCTCCAGAGGATTTTTCTCCAACTAGGAATTGAACCCTGGTCTGTTGCATTGCAGGCAGATTTTTTACCATCAGAGACACCAGGGAAACCCTAAATAAAAAGAAGTTAATGTCAATTCCATCAAAGTAGGAATGGTTCTGTTGAACGCTATAGAGATGAAAGCATTCAGCTTCATACTACTGATGTGGAACAGGAATGTGAGATATGCCTTTAAATATCTAGCTGTAGAAAAACAGTCCTTTTCAAGGGAACTGGAAAACTCACATCTTTACTAAACCACCAGTCTCTTGCTGTCCCTCCCAGGCCCATCACTACGATATGCCTGCCTCGCCATCCACAGTTTTTAGCCAAGTGAATACCAGGGACTTAATAGTTATCTGGGGTTTAATGACTTTTCTCTGCATCTTGGACCATCAACTCCTCCTGGACTCTCATTAATCCCAGGGGCAATAGCTTAGACCGTGATCATTATTGGTTTAACAAATAGTTCCAGGATACGACAAGGCTGACTTTCCATTTATCTTCCATGGAAATTCATTTTGCAGGAGTGACACTGTCAGCTTAAGAGACACAGCTATTGTCTCAAAGTTAAAAAATTGGTGTTATTGCTCTCTGTACTTATTATATTGAAAGCAAAGGCTAATTAAATGTTTCATTTCCTTGGAGACAGAGAAATGCTGGCCAACTTGCTTTAAGAAAGTTTTGTTAATATTGGAAGGATATTTATCCTTTATACAGGTAAAATCTAGTAAGGGTGGTAAGAGATGTGTGTGTTGGGAGGGGGTAAATAATGAAGAATTAATACCTAGAAGAGTCAGTATTTCAAGGACTCCAATCTCCAAAATTTAACTGAGCAAATCAGAGAATAGATTAATTAAAGTACCAATATCTATTCATTAACAAACTCCTGTGTTTGTCATTTATCTTTAACTTTAGACTCAGCTTACAAAAGCTGTTGATTCAGTCGTTGGAAAACTAACAATGTTCACATTTTTAGCTAAGTTTTAACTTTTAGCTAAGTTCACAGTTCATGCAGTGGCACTAGGTAGGAGAATTTGCCTCTGTCATTTACTCAGATGGTAAAGAATCCACCTGCAATGAGAGAGATGGCAACCCCACTCTAGTATTCTTGCCTGGAGAATCCCCATGGACAGAGGAGCCTGATGGGCTACAGTCCATGGGGTTGCAAAGAGTCAGACATGACTGAGCGACTAAGGACACATATATGTATGAAGCAGTTTGTCAAAGATCCAGATTACAATAAGAAATTTTCTAGGGCATTATTATTAGAGAATATATTAAAACTGATTAACATAAATAACATCAAGTGAGGGGTATATTCAAAAGTGCTCTTTGAAAGTAAGATTTAAAGAAAGAATAGTCCAAGGTATAACGAATACTTTGATACCAATGCCTGGTATTTATGTCTTAGAAAGCAAATTCCAGCTCTCTCTAATTTCAGAATCCCAACATCTGATTCTAGGCCATTGTTACTTTATTTGGAACCAAAATATTTTACCCTTCATCAAAGACATTGTAAGGTTTACCTCCATTGTAAATTCTCTCATTTAACAGTGGTCCAATCATTAGGTATAGGGAAGAATATTCTCTGTTTCCCTGTTTGCTTGTTTCATATGTACACATTTTTACTAATATTGTAGGCACAGGAAGAAGAAAATCTTATTGGACATAACATTACATTAATTACATTACATTAATGTGTAATATAGGGCAAGCTGTGTGACCTCTGTGGTTGGTCCACTTTAAGGAGAGTACATAGAGAAGAGGCTAAGAACTGCTAAGATCTCTTCAGGTTTAAAAGGATACGATTAAAGAGGAGAAAATATGCTTTCACTTTGCTGTTTTAAGAAGACACCTATTCTATCCATTTTCCAATGTTGAATGGATGGTACCGTAGTGGTGTAATGCTTTGAAACCAACCACTCCTTCATCTAGTTAATCCTTGATATTGAGTTCTCAGAAAGTCTTTTTGGCAATTATTTGCACTATTAAGCCTAGATTAAATGTTTCAGGAGAACAACATGTTGTTATAAGTTCAGAGAAGCTTGCAGAATCTGGAGTAGGAGTAGACATCATTGTGGTCCTGACCTCTAAGAACCGATTTTTTCTACAACTTGCCCCATGAACCATGCTGTAGAGTGTTAACTTACAATAGACTGTATTAAGTTCTTTGACTATATGGACCCTTTTGGCAAAGTAATGTCTCTGCTTTTTAATATGCTGTCTGGGTTTGTCATAGTTTTCTTCTAAGGAGCAAGTGTTTTTTAATTTCCTGACTTCAGTCACTGTCCACAGTGATTTTGGAGCCCAAGAAAATAGTCTCTTATTGTTTCCATTGTTTCTTCATCTATTTGCCATGAAGTGATGGGACCAGATACCATGATCTTAGTTTTCTGAATGTTGAGTTTTAAGCCAATTTTTTCACTCCCCTCTTTAACCTTCATCAAGAGGCTCTTTTAGTTCCTCTTCTCTTTCTGACATTAGGATGCTGTCATCTGCATATCTGAGGTTATTGATATTTTCCCCGCAATCTTGATTCCAGATTGAGCTTTATCCAGCCCTGCATTTTGCATGATGTACTCTGCATAGAAGTTAAATAAGCAAGGTGACAATATAGAGCCTTGATGTTCTCCTTTCAAAATTTTGACCCAGTCTGCTGTTCCATGTCTGTTTCTAACTGTTGCTTCTTGTCCTGCATATAGGTTTCTTAGGAGACAGGTAAGGTGGTCTGGTATTCCCATATCTTGGAAAGTTTTCCACAGTTTGTTATGATGCACACATTAAAAAACTTTAGCATAGTCAATGAAGTAGAAGTAGATATTTTTTTCTAGAAATTGCTTGTTTTTTTTTTTATGACCCAACAGATGTTGGCAATATGATCTCTGGTTCCTTTGCCTTTTCTAAATCCAGCTTGTATATCTAGAAGTTCTCAGTTCAGGTATTGTTGAAGCCCAGGTTGAAGGATTTTGAGCGTTACTTTGCTAGAATGTGAAATGAGTGCAATTGTGCAGTAGTTTGAACATTCTTTGGCATTGCTTTTCTTTGGGATTGGAATGAAAACTGACCTTTTCCAGTCCTGTAGCCATTGCTGAGTTTTCCAAATTTGCTGGCATATTGTGTGCAGCACTTTAATAGCATCATATTTTAAGACTTTAAATAGCTCACCAGGAATTCCATCACCCCTTTTTTCATAGTAATGAGGTACCTCTTTATCAGATCACAGAGTTAAAGTTGGTGATTCATACAAGGTAACAAATATAAGCTATGGTGGTATTACACCCTGCTGTGGTCATTTTCTTTGATCTTAGGAAACTGAGGAGTTATCATAAACTCTTTGTGATCCCAGCTGCTACTAAGACCTGTTATATTTTCTCATAAGCCTTTAGATTTTCTCCATAACCATGGCTACTGCATTAGTTCAGTGTCTCTTCAGTTTCTTTCCTGGAAAATTTTAGTTTCATTAGTTTTACTGAAAAATTAATATTGAATAATCTCCTCCAATATTATTTCTGACATCCCTTTGAGAATCAGGCAACCCACTTGTGCTCCCACAACACTCTTCCATCCTAGCAATATTTGGCCACATTAGTATAATCATCTATTTATGATTCTTTTTCTCTAATATTCCTCAAACCACATTATATCAGGGGACACAGTGTCTTGTACTTTGACCTTATTTGACACTTGTGTGTGATATTTGTATTCATGAAGAATTAAGATATGTAAGGCTACAGTTACTGGTCATGGGGTTCTCAAGGCAAGAATACTGAAGTGGTTTGCCACTCTCTTCTCCAGTGGGCAACGTTTTGTCAGAACTCTCCACCAGACCCGTCAATCTTGGGTGCCCCTACACAGCCTGTCTCATAGTTTCATTGAGTTAGACAAGGCTGTGATCCATGTGATCAGATTGGTTAGCCTCCTGTGATTGTGGTTTTCAGTCTATCTGCCCATTGATGGAGAAGGATAAGAGTCTTATGGAACCTTCCTGATGGGAGAGACTGAGGAGGGAATTGGATCTTGTTCTCATGGGTGGAGCCATATTCAGTAAATCTTTAATCCAATTTTATGTTGATGGGTGGGGCTGTGTTCCCTCTCTGTGATGTACCTGGGGCGAAATTATGGTGGAGGTAATGAAGATAATGGGCTTGCCTAGTAGCTCAGATGGTAAAGCATCTGCTTGCAGTGTGGAAGACCTGGGTTCCATCCCTAGGTTGGAAAGACCAAAGGTCCTATGCATGTACTGCTATACTCAGGGCCCCCAACCCTGCAGCAGGACACCACTGCCCCATGCCTCTGCTGAAGACTCCTGGACTCTTACAGGCAAGTCTGGATCAGTCTCTTCTGGGATCACTGCTCCTTTCTCCTGGGTCCTGGTGTGCACAAGGTTCTGTTTGTGCCCACCAAGAGTCTGTTTCCAGTTCTGTGTAAGTTCTGGAGCTTTATGGTGGAGTTAATAGTGACCTCTTCCAAGAGAGCTTATGCCATACTTAACTCGGCTGCACCCAGAGGCCCTGCCCCTGTGGCAGTCCACTGCTGACCCATACTTCCAAAGGACACACTCAGACACAGTTCTGTTTCATTCTCTGTGGGTCTCTGAGTCCTGAGGTACACCAGGTTTGTCTGAGCCATCTGATGTAACTGGTGATGGAAATAAGGTCTGCTGCTGCAAAGAGCAATATTGCATAGGAACCTGGAATGTTAGGTTCATGAATCAAGGCAAGTTGGAGTGGTCAAACAGGAGATGGCAAGAGTGAACATCAACATTTTAAGAGTCTGCAAACTAAAATAGACTGAAATAGGTGAATTTAACTCAGATGACCATTATATCTACTACTGTGGGCAAGAATCCCTTAGAAGAAATGGAGTAGCCATCATGGTAAACAAAAGAGTCCAACATGAAGTAATTGGATTGAGCCATCTGATGTAACTGGTGATGGAAATAAGGTCTGCTGCTGCAAAGAGCAATATTGCATAGGAACCTGGAATGTTAGGTTCATGAATCAAGGCAAGTTGGAGTGGTCAAACAGGAGATGGCAAGAGTGAACATCAACATTTTAAGAATCTGCAAACTAAAATAGACTGAAATAGGTGAATTTAACTCAGATGACCATTATATCTACTACTGTGGGCAAGAATCCCTTAGAAGAAATGGAGTAGCCATCATGGTAAACAAAAGAGTCCAACATGAAGTAATTGGATGCAATTTCAAACACAACAGCATGATCTTTGTTCATTTCCAAGGCAAACTATTCAATAACACAATAATCCAAGTCTATGACCCAACCAGTAATGTGGAAAAAGCTGAAGTTGAATGGTTCTATGAAGACCTACATGATCTTCTAGAACTAACACCCCAAAAAGATGTCCTTTTTATTATACCGGACTGGAATGCAAATGCAGGGAGTCAAGAAATACCTGGAGTAACAGGCAAATTTGGCCTTACAATACAGAATGAAGCAGGGCA
>SJYC01017868.1:0-20444 GCA_006408675.1 Madoqua kirkii | reverse complement strand
TTGATCTTAGTGTATGTGGTCCATCAATTATACTTTTGAAAGGACTCATCTCACATAATATTGTAAGTCCAGAAGTGCTGATCACATTTTGCAAAAGTAAATGAATTCATAATAACTCACAATGAATTTGTTGTCTCTGAATTCTTCTCCATTTCAAATTATATATATTAATCAATTTTTAAATTTTTTGCAAAATATCAAGCTTTGTGAGTTCCCTCCAGACTGGATAAAGTAAACTTGTCTCTTTCTAGTCTCTCATTTTTGCTACAATACTTTCAGTGTCTACTTTTGCTATTCTGATTTTTCCCATCAGAAAAAGCCTTCCCAGCTTTTCTGTCTGCATTGTAGCTTCTCCTTTGAAAACCCAATGACATCTGGCCCCTTCCAACTAAGTTTGTTGCTAGCATCTAATAATAATGACTTTCCCTTCTTTAAATCCTGTAGTTCTTACTGACTGGTCTATTCAATCTGGAGTTTACACATGTAACAAACTACAGCTATTTCCCCCCATGTTACTCATTTCTCTCCAATAATATTGTAAATACATATTGAAAACACTTCTATTTCTCAGTCCATTGTAATCTATCTTTTCCTCCCACCCTGCTAAGGAAGAAAAAATGCTTGAGAAAATGTTTTTGAATTAAGAACACAGGATTTGGGGTTTGATGCAAGTTAGAATCCCAATCCTAGCACCCCAAAACTATAATATTGAGAAACTTTTTTGTCTTCATCTGTAAAAATGGGAATAATAGTTCTTTCTTCATAAAGTTATTGCAAATAGTTCTTGATAAGACTGTTCCTGCTGATGTAATATTATTATGTAGGTGTGGCATTGCTGTTTATATTGTTAAAGACCACCCAGAATTAGCCTGTATGGGAATTTAGAAATTATATAATCAACCCATTTGTTCCTGTAATTAGAAAACTGAGTCCAGAGAGGAGCAGTCTGTTGATTTTTTTGTCTTAAAAGAAGAGTTAAGTTCCAAAATTTATGTTCTGATTTACATTATGTTTCAACTTTAAAACTGTATTTGTTACATGCAGAGAATATTTTCCCAGTTCAAGCAGTAAAATACTACTCTGTATTTAGATAGAACATGAACCTTAGAATTTCCTAGATTCCCCACGCCTCATCTGACTATGAACTGCTTTCTTTCAAATATAGACCTTAAAATGTGCAGAGGAGGTGAACATCTTCCCATCATGCTCTGACCACATGTACATAACACATGTATTCTCACATATTCACAGATTTTCAGGTCAACCTCATTAAGGGAATAAATAATGACCTTGATGGCTAACAGGTCACCTGTACTGTGATCACAGCACTCAAAGTAAAGTCCATCTGACCTACTTTGGTCATGCGCTCTTAGTCAGCTGTTTAATTAATGACCAGTAACTTAAATGTCTTCCCCTGAGGACATCTCTCCTCCTGATTTAGTGTATCCATTCCTCCTCTGTTGCCAAGTGCGGGCAAAGCCCATGCTGAGTGGAAGTCTATATGGGAGTTGGCAGATGTAAGAGAAAGAGAGATGAGACAGGTGAGATCTGGAGTATAAAAAAGAGTTTAAAATATCAAGACTTTAAGAATGAGTGAATGAGGGCCTGTGAAAGCGGACCCTAAAGAATTCCCTTGTGACCAATGTGCACAGACCAGTAGTCGTACCATCTTCACTTCGGCACTCATCCTATTCTCCTCTGTTTTAAAGTCAATGAACTCTGGGCTGGTGCTGTAGTCTCCAGCCTCCCCCCATATCTTATCCTTGGCCTCAGAACTCCTTGAGTGTCTATGGTTAAAGGCCCTGTAGAGCTGCTGATTACTGTGATTTCCTTTAACCAGCTCCACACATTCTTTGCTTCTCAATTTTTGATGTCATTTCTAATGTGTTGGGCCAAACACGCTGGAACTTGTTAAGATTCTCCAAATAGTTTCTTTGTGCTGGAGAAATCACACCAGTGACAGGCCCTCCTTTCCATGTCCCTGAGCTTTTGTGCATGTGATCTGCTCCCTATGGTCCCCATCACTCTGTCTCACAGAGGGACTGTCATTTAGAGCCAGAGCTCAGATACCAATAACACTTATTATTTTTTAAAACTTCATTTGTCTCTCTTTCCCCTCCTTACTCCATTCAAATGCTAAACGTAATAAAGTTGCCAAAACTCTCCCTCCATTGGAGTGAAAACCATTCATTTGTCGTCTCAATTTAAGATTCCTGACTCCAAATAGAAGGAAATTCTCTGTGGACGTAATGGGACATTTAGCAGTTCATTCATTTTCTTCACATGCTACTACTTATTTAGGCGCTCAGCAGTTGGCGGCTTTGATGTGGAGTGGTGAAATTATAAAGACATTACATATCATAAAAATACAAATGAAAGAAAACACAGACCCTCTTTTCTATCGGCTAAATTGACTGCTGTCATATTAAGGGTATTTTGTTTTATAAATTATATCCGTTTCAAGGTATTCCCTTGAGGGAGTCACTACTTTATCTTTTATCTCTTTTCCTTTTTAAAAACAAAATAGGCCTCGCCTTTCCAATATATTGATATAAAGAACTATAAAGGGCTCAAATATAGAAACTGATGTATCTGATAGCAAACTTCACCTGAAATTTGCAATAGTAGGCCAGCAAAGCAGTCATGTCATGCGTGAATTGCCAGTTCTAACTTACACCACTGTATGTTCGGAGTAACAAAAGAACTTTGGAATAAAACCAGATTAATGAATTGCATTCTTTACCATTAAGTTTCTTCAAAAAGCCCACTAGAATGGTTACCTGTCTCAGTCTATTTGGGCTTCCATAACAGAATCCTGGGTAAATTATAAAGAACAGAAACTTTTTTCTCACAGTTCTAGGATCTGGAAGACCGAAAGCAGGATACCAGCATTGAGACTCTTCTGAATGAAGACTTTTCATTGGATCCTTACTTGGCAGTTCTGTCAACCCTTTTTATAAGGAGATGAATCCCATTCTAATCACCTCCTGATACCATCACCTTCAGAATTAGATTTCCAGCATATGAATTTTGGAGGAACACAAATATTATACCATAGCATACTTGTTTAATATTTGCTCTGTGAAGCCAAGATTGTTCTAAATGCATTATTACCTCTTAAAATATTTTGTGTCTGTCCTCGATAAAAGTATTTAATACTGTTCCGAGCATTGCTGTCTGCTGCGTGGGCATGGCCAGCATGGAAGAGATGGCAGCTCCAAGATGGAAAACGGAGCTGCCTGGACCAGGAACATCACAGGAGCCATGTGCACATGCAGAATTGGTCTGTATGCTGGAGCAGGTGACAGGCCTTGTTTGGTTACTGCTGGAAAGATGCTAGATTGAGTAGCTCAAGAAAAGCCAAGCTGAAGGAGGATCTGGAAGAAGACTGTGAGGTCATAGAAGTCAAAGCAGAAAAGAAAAAGAATCAATGCAAGAGATTCAGCTGAGACAAGGCAGGTCAGAAATAACAATGGGAACAGAAGAAGAACAAGGCTAGGTATGGAATTTTTCTCCCTATTACCTTTAAATGTTGGAAACTCTCCTTCTCTTAGGATTGACGATTTTTGTCTAGGGTTGATTGTTTTTGTTAGCCAAGAATAGGTATTTAGGAGTAAGTACTTCCTGGGATCTTATTATTCGACCTAACGCTATTAGTATTTGGTTCAATCTTTAAGAAAGCCTTGCCCTTTACTAGTATTATTATATTGAGTAAGAGATTTATGTTGCTCCCTCTGTTCCTCATTTTCTCCTTTTTGAATGGATCACTGTCTTTGTTTCATCCTCACATGGGAGTCTCCTGAATCCCTGGTCATTTGAAATGAAATTGTCTTGATGTTCTTCTGCCTGACCTTGGGGGTTGGGGATGGATTATAATGTGGGAGTTTTTCTTGGTTAGCACCAGAGTCCCAGGAGTACCCTGGTTCTTGACCCCTTGTCTAAACTCTTTCCCCTTGTGCCATACTGTCTCCAGCTTTGAGTTAAAGACCATGAAGGCCTAGACACCCTGGGCCCCTTCAAGTTGCTCCCTCCTGCCTTGTTAGAGCTTATCTAGTAACTGTGGCAATGATTTGCAAATTATAGTGTAATAAATTCTTAATCCAGTTTTATTTTAACATCTTCATTAATTATGTGGAAGAGGGAGACAACCGCCTGCTAATTAAATTTTCAGATGTTGCTAAATTGGGAGGAGTTGCAAACCCAGCTGAGAGCCAGATATCAACGCAAAGAAATCTAGAAATGTTCTTGGGGGGTGCAGGTAGAGGACAGGGATGAGGTGACAACTGGAAACAAAGATGTGGAGGAGGTCATCCAGAAAGGAGGAATAGCAGCTCCATGATCCCAAAGGCTGGGAGCAGCCCAGGGATCCAGCTCAGTCATACACTGTGATGGAGTGATGACAGGAAGGTCGGGCTGGACGGGGTGACAGATTTCCATTTTCTCTCCCCAGAAAGCAGCCAGGTCTCTTCTATGGCAACTGTGTCAGATGACTTCAAGCCTAATGCATTTGATCACAATGACCTGTGAAAGCAATAGGAAGGAGATCCTCAAGAACTCAGGAGGTGCACAAAGCTTTGCTTCTGGCTTCTTGCATTCTCAGGGTGCCTCAGCCTGGCTGGCCACAGAGTTGGGAAAGATTAAAGTAGTTAATGTATGTGAATCGGGTTTAGAAAAATTAAAAGCACTATGAGAAAAAGTATTATTTTTATACTAGTGATAATTAGGATCAATCTTTGTTAAATTAAATTTAACTGATGTTGGCTAGGCAGAAAATGGCACCTGTGAGGAAAGATAGCAGAGGAGAAACGACTGTTAAAATGATTAAAGTGGGTTTCTTCTCCTAAATGTACTTGCTCCAGCCCAGCACCTTTGGTGACTGATCTATATCCCAGGAGTGAAACATCTCTGGTGGTTTCCCTAACTCTTTTAGAGCAGGAATTGCCATAATCTTTTACCAGCTTCAGTCTCACTGACCTTTCATCAACTTTCCATTTGGACACATAATCTCCCTGCAGCAGAACAGTATGACTCAAGCCATATACTTACTTATTTCTGGTCTCGGCCTCTAAATATTACTGCAGATAATACTGTAAACCCTAACCAGTATCCTTTTAACTATATCCCATTTGTTACAAAGGATACTAAATAAAAGACTCTAGGGAGATGGATGCCTAGTTCACATCCATATGTAGAGCTAGATAAACCCCAAAGACATTACTACTAAAATATAGAAGGTAATTTGATCACATATGAAAAGTAGCAGTAATTAATATTTAGACTTTCTTTTCCCAAAGTAGAGTTTTCCCCCCTACAGCAGGCTCTCAACTCTGAGAGGCCAAGGAATATTGCTTTTCTTTTTCTTGTACTTTCCGCAATCCCTAACAGGGGGTGAACACATAGGGGGCACTCCATAACTGATGGATGGCATTAGAGAGAAATAATACTTCTCCTCAAAAACTACTTTCTCCCACTTAGAATAAAATGGAGACAAATGTGCTGATTTTTCAGCTTTCTGAAAGAAAAGATAGGGTGTGTGTAGATAGGACACATTAAAAAAAAAAAATCCAGTGAAAGCCAAGTGGATCGTCCACCAGAAAGTGTCAGGTTCTGCTGAGAAAGAACTGGCTTCTCTCATCTCCTGGCTCCTACTTGGTGAGTCAGGCAGTGGAGGAAATGGAAACAGCCAACCAGTCAGCTTAAGATGATATGGAAAGAGACTAATTGTTCTTTCACCTTATTTTCCTTGTCATTCCTTCAGGGATTAGGTTAAGCCTCTGTGTATGTTTCATCAGGGAGTCATCAGGATGCACCTTGCCTTTCTGTCTATTGTGCTGACAGTGTTTGTAATGTTGAGTTGATTTTGATAAGCCTTACCACTTGTCATGCCACTCCTTTCAGTCAAAACAGGTATATAATTTAAAGCAGCCATTAGTGTAAAAGAATTAACTGGGAGGGAGGCATGTGCCAATGACAGTCACTGAGTCATTAAGTAGCTAATCCTGCCTGCTTTGTGGGAACTGTTTTGTTTTTTTCTGTGTGTGTGTTTTTCCCCTTTAAAATTCCTAAGCAAGGGATAGACACATTTGTCATTGAAATATGGTTTCTTCTCCTGCTTGGCGGTCGGGGCGGGGAGGGGGGACAACTTAAAGTTAAAGACCCATCCCTCCACTTAAGTTCCGTGTTCTGAGTATTGAAGCCCAGATGGATGGAATATTGAAGAGGATTAGGGCAGTGAGCCAGGGGTGTCAGCACCAGGAGATGCCTGTTGAGGGAGTGGTGGGATGAAGGAGGTGGCAGATTTTAGGCATTAGGTGGAATGAGTCACAGCAGGAATCCAGGCTGGCAAAGGATGTCAGGATAACTATTGGGACTCTTTCTCTAGATGTTGCAGGCTGATGGCATAAGAAGCCTGAGACAATCTCTGGCAGATACCAGGACAGGCATACGTGGGGCTTGCTGTTTCCAAGGATGCACAGGCATAACACTGCTCAGACTCTGAGGTTCTACAGGCTGGAATATCATATCTTAGCTGACCACAGTGTATGTGTTATGGCTTGAACTGTCCCCCCACCTATATACACATACATATACATATACATATACATATACATATACATATACATAATGTGTGTGTGTTTAAGTCCTGACTCCTGGTGCCTCTTATATGACCTAATTGGTGGTAGAGTTTTAAAAGAGTTAATCAAGTTGAGAAAGAGGTTCTTAGGGTAGGCCCTAAGCAAATATGGTTGGTTCCTTTCTAAGAAGCAGGGATTTGGACAAAGAAACTTGCAAACAAGAAGATCGTGTGAAGATAAAAACAAAGTTCAGGGTGATACAACTATAAGCCAGGGAATGTTGAGGAAGATTGCCAACAAATCTCCAGAAGCTACAGGAGAAGCATGGATCAGATTTTCCCTCCCAGTTCTCAGAAGGAACCAACCCTGTGACATCTTGATTTCATACTTCTGCCTCCAGAACTGTGAGAAAACAATTTTTTTGTCATTTAAACCACTCAGTTTGTGATATTTTGCTACAGCAGGCCTAAGGGACTAATATATCAGAAAAACCTTAGCCAGCCCTGTGTGCACAAATGAAGTCACCAATCTCTAAAAGTTACCCTGGCTCAGCAGTTCTGGTGCCAAAAAAAGGAAGGTGATGTTCTTCACTCAAACAGAAATCTCTAGGGTGTGCCAACAAGGAGAATCAGTGAGATTCACTTTTTATTTAACTAGGGTTCAGGAGAGGTTAAGGAATTCAACCAAAACCCTATAGCAAGTAAATAATAGTGGTGAGCTTGGAGTCCAGATCTCCTCTTTTAAGTATTTCACTGCACAACCAATTTTCCAAAGCAAGATCATAACACACAGTAGGCTTTTAGGAGAGTTTTTCTAGGGCTCAACATCCCACCTTCCAAACCTTATTCTTGAGAACTCCTTCACGTAAAGTTTTGTTGTCTGTGTCTGCCTGCCCTGCACTTGTCTGCTTTTTCAGGTTTTCAGATCTCAAAGCAAGAATAATTCTTCTGCCTAACAGCAAATCTTTTAACTTCATCAGGAATGAAGCTTTCCACATAAACAATGTTCCATATTCCTGATACATATCCTTAAATTTGTGGTATTAATCTTCAAATTTTAACATGTTTCAGTGGGTTCAGTTCAGTTGCTCAGTCGTGTCTGACTCTTTGCGACCCCATGAGTTGCAGCACGTCAGGCCTCCCTGTCCATCACCATCTCCCGGAGTTCACTCAGACTCACGTCCATCGAGCCAGTGATGCCATCCAGTTATCTCATCCTCTGTCGTCCCCTTCTCCTCCTGCCCCCAATCCCTCCCAGCATCAGAGTCTTTTCCAGTGAGTTAACTTTTCACATGAGGTGGCCAGCTGGAGTTTCAGCTTTAGCATCATTCCTTCCGAAGAACACCCAGGGCTGATCTCCTTCAGAATGGACTGGTTGGATCTCCTTGCAGTCCAAGGGACTCTCAAGAGTCTTCTCCAACACCACAGTTCAAAAGCATCAATTCTTTAGTGCTCAGCTTTCTTCACAGTCCAACTCTTGCATCCATACATGACGACTGGAAAGGTCATGACTACATAGCCTTGACTAGATGGACTTTAGTTGGCAAAGTAACATCTCTGCTTTTGAATATGCTATCTAGGTTGGTCAGAACTTTTTTTCCAAGGAGTAAGCGTCTTTAAATTTCATGGCTGCAGTCACCATCTGCAGTGATTTTGGAGCCCCCCCAAAATAAATTCTGCCACTGTTTCCACTGTTTCCCCATCTATTTCCCATAAGGTGATGGGACCAGATGCCATGTTTAACATGTTTAAATGGAATTATTTCTAAATATACCATGCAAGCTTAAGCAGATATTCCTATTCCCTTAAGCAGCATTTAAGTCACCAATGGCTTTAGATCATTGTTATTAGTATTGATTAGTCCACTCTGCTGTAACACAGACTGGTTCTCACTGTTTTTCCTGTCCTGAGCAGGATCTAAATTGTTGTATTTCATGAGTTTTTAGAGTTGGGAGCCAAGAAGAGTGTTTTAGCTATCTATTGTTGTATAATGAACCACCTCCAAACTTAAAAACACAATTTAATATTTTTCCCAATTCTGTGTGTCAGGCATTCAAACAGCTCAACTGGATAATTATTTAACACGATGTAGTACTGAGTGGGGTCATTCATGTAACTTCTTTTTTTAGCTGAGAGCTTGACTATGGCTGGGATGTCTGAGATAGCCGATCACCCCCCAGGGCATTTCTTATTGTACTTCCTTACAGTGTTGCTGCAAGGCTAAATGTGAGGAAGCAGAAGCTGCCAGTCTTCTTAAGCCCGCTGAGCTCAAGAGTTTCAGAACAATACTTCTGTCATACCCTGTTAGTCAAAGGAATTCCCAAGACTATCACAAGTTCTAGGAGAAAAAGTGTAGTCGCCACTTTCTGATGTGAGACGTGACATGCTTCACAGGAAGTGAAGGAGTTTTGGCAGCCATATTTAAGATGATCACTATAAAAGTTTAATGGCATTAGATGCTATAATCACCAAAACTTTGCCCCAGCCAATTACCTCTAGGAACTCCTGCCTCCACCCACGTGGTGACTAAATTTACTAAGTGCAAAGAGAACAGTGGCCTTCAGAGTACCAGGTTTTATCCACTGTATAGTCAGCTCTAAGAGAGATCTTCGGGACCAGAAATTTAGGTCTTGGACCTAAGTAGTATCTTCTTTTTCTTTTTCCTGAATCTAAATCTTCATAGAGTCAAGATATTGAACTCGGAGAGACAAAATGCTTATTACCCACCTAGAAGTCTAGAAACAGAAAATGGAAGAAAATAAAAACAAATTTTAAAGTCTTCTTTATGGCAGGACTGGTAAGAGGGTAGAAGAGGCCTGTGGAAGACAAAGCACCTCCTTCCTAATGCTCTTATTTTGGCTTTGTATATTCTTTGGAAGAAGTCATCAATTGCCACTTCTTTGTGCAATGGGTCAAGTCTCATATATGCTCTTTGTTTGTGGTTTCAAATTTCACGTGGAAAATGTGGAAATTGTAATATGCTTAAATAAAGAGTTTAAGACTATAATAAACCATAAATGAGGGGGGAAAACCCCACTTCTATGAGAAAATATGCCATGACTAAACATTTTGATAAATTCATTTGGACACTGAGGCTATTTTAGTGTCTTCATAAGTTTCCATGCATGTCCTAGACTAGCACTTCTCACATGACCTTGATCCTCAGGATCACTGGAAGAGCTTTGGAAAATACACATTTCCAGGCCCACATCAGTCCCTTATTAGGTTTCAGAGTATTAAGATTGGTCTGGCATTGAAGGTGCTTCCCAAGAGGGATAGACCAGTGTTCTATCCCTGGGTTAGAAAGATCCCTAGGAGGAAGACATGGCAACCCACTCCAGTATTCTTGCCTGGATGATCCCATGGACAGAGGAGCCTGGTGGGCCATGGTCCATAGGGTCACAAAGAGTCAGACACAAGTGCAGCAACTTAGCATACACACACTGGCACTGAAGAAAGAAATAGAGGAAAGAAAGAAGGGAGGAAGGAAGGAAGAGAGAGAGTGTAATTTTGTTCTCAAGATACACAAGAAAGTCTCTGTTTTGGACTATATTTCAGAACATAAAGAATGAAATAGTTTGTTAAAGTTTTTATGTTTTTAAGACTTTATTTTTTAATTGAAGGATATTTGCCTTACAGAATTTTGTGGCTTTCTGTCATACAGTAACAAAAATCAGCCATGTCCCCTTCCTCCCAAACCTCCCTTTCATCTCCCTCTCCATTTCATCCTTCTAGATTGTCACAGAGCCCCTGTTTGAGTTCCCTGAGCCATAGAGCAAACTCCCATTGGCTATCTATTTTACATATGGTATTATAAATTTCTATATATCTCACCCTCTCCCTCGTCCACTCCCTTATCAAAGTTTTGATGGAGAAAAGTCATCAGAGATATATTAGATATATATTAACAGAGGTCAGGAAAATCCATGAAGAGGAACTACTTCATTTTTCATGAAAGAAATGCTCATCTGGGATTATGGCAGGTGTAGGTAGAACTGTGATATAATTGACCAGGAGGTAGTCAAGGATTTCTACCAGGTAGGGAAGGGAGAAAATGGCTGGTCAGAAGAGTGGGGTCTTTGTAGAGACATGCTACTCACTAAATACCATGTTTGCACTGTGTGGGAGAAGTTGGCGACTTCCTCTGAGCAACTTTCCTGGACCATGTGAGTAGTTGAAGTTGGTTGGTACGAATGGTGCCAGTTCCTCCTTGGCAATAGCACAATCAGCCTCAATCCCCTGCTACTATAAAAGACTATTACTACTGAAGGTCTTGGAATGCTGAGTTATAGGACTCACTTTGTTCTCCCTTTTTTAAGCATTGCCTGATGCATGGGCTTCAAAAGAACTGCTGGATCATGGTGAGGTCATATTAGCAATTTCAAGACTAAATTCCAATGCCTATAAAATATCAGAAATCAATTTCTTAAATAACTACTTAACACTCAGAAGGCCCTGTTTGATGATGCAGAGATTTAGAAGAGGGGAATGAACATGGAAGCAGGAACTTTCACCATGTTGTCTGTTGATGTTGGCTATAACTCATGAATTCAGAGAATGATACATATGAAGGTGCTCCCAGAAATTACACCTGAAGAAACTAAAGACAAGAGAGTAGTTACTTATTTTCAAGGGCCTGAGAAAGACTTCACAATGGAGTTAGAGACAGACCTCAATACCGCTATCTGCTAGCCAGTGCTCTTTCTTCTGCACTAGTCTCTTTGATCTTCAAGCACCATCATGTTATAAACAGTTGAAATTTATCACTTTCGGGAAGAAAGGAAGGTAGAGGGAGTGTTCAGATTTCTATTTCACTAGCTCATATAGTTTAGCTGAGAGTCTCTTTGGTTTTATTTAAAATTGTGAGGTTGACCTACTTCTTTTATATTCTTTCAAAGGTTTTAATCACCATTTGATGGTAGCATGTTAAAATCAGAAACATCTATTTTCCAACTGTCTAAAAAGATTTAGTAAACATGGAAACTGAGCTTTACAGAAGGCAATAGCAAATCTTTTTTCTCTTGATTGGAAGCAAACCCAAGATTGTGGATGAGTGTATTTGGCATACAGAATATTATAGGGAAAATGTTATAAGACTGCAGCATAAGGGCAGTTATAAGGGCAGTTTAAATATACTTGATATTATTTATTGAGTTTCTAAATCTAATTTTTAAATTCTAAATATCCAAAGCATAAATAAACTGTGTAAGCAGATAATAAGCTGTATGCAACCTTACTGTTGGCCTAAATTATTTGGGAAGGCTTCATTGAGGAGGTGAGAATAAGACTCAAAGGTATAAAAGGAGTGAGGGATGTGCAGGGAGCTTAAAAAAAATAATAATACTGTTTTGTATCTCTTCCTATATGTAGGCTGTGTGTTATTCACTCAATTGTGTCTGACTCCTTGTAACCTCATGGATCTATATTTTATTGTCATTATTTATAACCTACAGATATTCACAATTCTTGTTTATCTACTCAGTATTTTATTACTCAAAACAAAACAAAAAAGTAGAGAGAAGGAATTTTCAGTGGAAGAAAAAGAGGAAGTAGGCCTATGAACCAGCCATTTGAATCAAGGTGAGAACCCTGAAGTGAGGAAAACTGGGAAGGAAGAGAGAAGTCAGGGGGAACTGGTAGGTGAGGAGCCACGCTGGGTATCAAACCACCATCTGAAAATGTCTTTTATATTTTTAGCTCTGAATTGAATGGTGGAATTGAATTGCAAGATTATATGTTAAGTAGGGAGTTAGTGAACTATGTAAAGAGTCAAGTAGTAAATATTTCAGGCTTTGCAGGTCATACAGTCACCGTTGAAACTATTCAACTCTACTTTTGCAAAGTAGAAGTAACCATACACAATATATGTAAACAATGAGTATATCTGTGTTAAAAAAAAAAAAACTCTGTATTTTGAACACTAAAAATTGAAAACTTTTCATGTGTCACACAATGTTATTTTTTTTCTAAATAGTTAGAACAAGTCCTAGCTCACAGGTATATAAAAAAAGATATGGGTCAGATTTGGCCCATAACCATAGTTTTCCTACTACTATGTTAAGTGTCTATGAGATAATAGGTTAAAATAAGTGAAACTGAGTATACATTTTAAAATATTAATTTCATCTGGATAAACTTCCCTCCACTTTACTCATTTTATTTATAACATAATTTAGAGAGAGTTACAGAGATTTCTCATATACCCTCTGCCCATACCCACATATAATCTTCTTTGTTATCAACATCTCACCAGAATGGTAATTGCTTTTCTAAAATTTTTTTACCAAACTTGAGTTATATTGACACATGATAATGCTCAAGTGCATAGTTTATGTTAAGATCTTTGGCCTAGTTTTTTAAACTGGGTTGCTTATTTTCTTATTGTTGAATTTGAAGAGTTCTTTGCATATTTTGAATGACAGTCCTTTATCAGATGTATCTTTCACAAGCATTTTCTCCCAATCTGTGGCTTGTCTTTGAATTCTTTTGATACTGTTTTTGTCACTCTGATTATTTAACTTATATGCAGAGTATATCATGAGAAACGCTGGACTGGAAGAAACACAAGCTGGAATCAAGATTGCCGGGAGAACTATCAATAACCTCAGATATGTAGATGACACCACCCTTATGGCAGAAAGTGAAGAGGAACTAAAGAGCCTCTTGATGAAAGTGAAAGAGGAGAGTGAAAAAGTTGGCTTAAAGCTCAACATTCACAAAACGAAGATCATGGCATCTGGTCCCATCACTTCATGGGAAATAGATGGGGAAAAAGTGGAAACAGTGTCAGACTATTTTTTTGGGCTCCAAAATCACTGCAGATGGTGACTGCAGCCATGAAATTAAAAGACGCTTACTCCTTGGAAGAAAAGTTCTGACCAACCTAGATAGCATATTCAAAAGCAGAGACATTACTTTGCCGACTAAAGTCCGTCTAATCAAGGCTATGGTTTTTCCTGTGGTCATGTATGGATGTGAGAGTTGGACTGTGAAGAAGGCTGAGTGCTGAAGAATTGATGTGTGTGAACTGTGGTGTTGGAGAAGACTCTTGAGAGTCCCTTGGACTGCAAGGAGATCCAACCAGTCCATTCTGAAGGAGATCAGCCCTGGGTGTTCTTCGGAAAGAATGATGCTAAAGCTGAAACGCCAGTACTTTGGCGACTTGATGCGAAGAGTTGACTCATTGGAAAAGACTCTGATGCTGGGAGGGATTGGGAGCAGGAGGAGAAGGGGACGACAGATGAGATGGCTGGATGGCATCACTGGCTCAATGGACGTGAGTCTGAGTGAATTCTAGGAGTTGGTGATGGACAGGGAGGCCTGGCATGCTGCTGCAGTCCATGGGGTCGCAAAGAGTCAGACATGACTGAGCAACTGAACTGAACTTGGTATGTGGGGTCTTGGCATGTGGGGTCATAGTTCCCGACCAGAGAAGCCCTCTGCAGTGGAAGCACATAGTTTCATCCACTGGACCACCAGAGAAGCCCATCATGAGTATGTAGTATGTTTCAGATTCCCTAGAGAATTCTGTCAGCGAAAGCGCTGCCTGGAAATTGTGTTGTAAAGTATTTAGACCCATTTCAAATGTAATACATGTTATTATTGCTGTGATCACACACCCCTACAAGCTCCTGACCACCACCACTCCCATTCCAAATTTCCCCTTTGGAAAGAGCAGCTCTGGTAATAGTTATCATTTGGCCAGTAACCATTTCTGTACCTTTTCTTTCACCTTTAAATAGGTTTTGGCTTGTTGTTTGAATATTATTAACAATCTGTGAAACAGACCCTGCTTTAATTTTGACTCTTGAATCATGCTGTAATGTGATTTTAATTTAACCATTAAATGGCAACCCACTCCAGTGTTCTTGCCTGGAGAATCCCGGGGACAGGGGAGCCTGGTCGGCTGCCGTCTATGTGGTCGCACAGAGTCAGACAAGACTGAAGCAACTTAGCAGCAGCAGCAGCTTTTCAGTCTAGATACACGTTTACCTCATAATAATAGGTGATACCATCTCTTCATAGGCATATGCTTTTATTAAAGTTCTCTGTTGTTGAAAGTACCATCTTTTTGTGGGGAACTATGTAGCAACAGCTGGGTTTGTGTTTGGAGGGGGGCGATGAAGGGAATGATATAGCTCCTCCTTAGCTTATTATAATTTGAGATATTTGTGTGAAAATAGAATCTCTGTTGCCTAAGTGTTGCTCAGCTCCTGCTGATCAGTTCTCACTCATAGGCATCTTCCTTTGTGGTATAATGTTTAGTTGCTGTGGAGATGATTATCCTGTCGTGGAGAAAAGAGACTTATGAATTTAAATGAAGAATGAGCAGCAGGAGCAAAAGAACTATGCCAAAAGCTAGCATTTCATCCAATTTAATTTTCTCTTGCCTTTTAAATATATATTATATCATAAAGTTGGATATATCAACTTAAATACTACAATTTTGGGATTAATTATGAATAATGACAGAAGGAAAATTTAAAAGAAAGGGAAAATATAATGCTGACATGTTACACAGAGGCTAGAAGGTATTCAAGTTCAAGCAAACTTGAAATAATAAACATATACTATTGGGCTTCCCAAGTGATAAAGAATCCTCCTGCCAATGCATGAGACTCAGAAGACGTGGTTTTGACCCCTGGGTCAGGAAGATTCCCTGTAGGAGAAAATGGCAATCACGTCAGCATTCTTGCTTGGAAAATCCCATGGACAGAGGAGCCTAGTAGAAGTCCAGTTTATCAGTTACTTCTTGCATGGATCGTATCTTTGGTGTTATATCTAAAAAGCCATCACCATATCCAAAATCATCTAGATTTTCTCTTATACTCTAGGAGTTTTATAGTTTTACATTTTAATTTTAGGTCTATGATACCTTTTGAGTTAATTTTGTGCAGGGTATTAGGTCTATATATAGGTTTTTGTTCCTGTATGTGGGTGTCCAGTATATTTAACCCCATTTTTTCAAAAGACTATCTTTGCTCTACAATATTGCTTTTCTCTTTTGTTAAGATCTGAGGATTATTTTATGATGGTTCATTTCTGGCTTCCCCATTCTGTTCCACTGACCTGTTTGTTTATTCTTTCCAAAAAAACATTATCTTGACTACTGCAGCTTCATAAGAAGTCTTGAAATCAGGTAGTGTTCTTTCTTCAACATTGTTCTTCTCCTTCAATATTGTGTTTTCTATTCTAAATCTTTTTCTTCTTCATGTAGACTTTAGCATTAGTTTGTAAATATTTGTAAAAATAATTTGCAGAATTTTGATTGAGTTTTCATTGAATCTATAGATCATGTGGGGGAAGAACTGACATCTTTACAATATTGTGTTCCTTTTCTTGAAAATGGAATAAAGTGTTCCATTACTGGAATATCTTTTCTTAAATCATCTATATAGTTCATTTTTATTTTATTAATTAGAGGTTGACAGTTATCTCATATAGATCTTGTATATATTTTGTTAGATTTCCCTAGGCATTTTATTTTTGGGGTTGCTAATATAAATAGTGTTGTTTTTAATTTCAAAATCCACTTGCTCACTATTAGTATATAAAAAAACAATTTACTTTTGTATATTAGACTTGTATCCTGCAAACTTGCTATAATAGCTTACTAATTCCAGAAGACTTTTGTTGTTTCTTTTGGATTTTTGTATGGATAATCATGGTTTTTGCAAGGAGAGCCAATTAATGTTTTCCTTCCCAATCTGCATACCTTTTATTTCATTTTCTTGCCTTATTACTTTAGCAAGATCTTCCAGTGCCATGTTGAAAAACAGTAGTGAGAGAGAATGTCCTTGCCTAATCTTGGTGGGAAAGCTTTTTATTTCCCTATTTTAAAAATTTTATTAAGTATGATATTGCTCGTGCTAAGTTGCTTCAGTTGTGTCCAACTCTATGAGACCGCATAAACAGCAGCCTACCAAGCTCTACCGTCCCTGGGACTCTCCAGGCAAGAACACTGGAGTGGGTTGCCATTTCCTTCTCCAATGCATGCAAGTGAAAAGTGAAAGTGAAGTCACTCAGTCGTGTCTGACTCTTAGCGACCTCATGGACTGCAGCCTACCAGGCTCCTCTGTCCATGGGATTTTCCAGGCAAGAGTGCTGGAGTGGGTTGCCATTTCCTTCTCCTAAGTATGGTATTAGTTGTAAGTTTTTTTTGGTGGATAGTCTATCAAGTTGAAAGAGTTCTTAGGTATTTGTAATTTAATGAGTATATTTATTTATTTATTTAATCATAAATGGATGTTGGATCACCTCAACATTTATTTTTATTAACACATTGTTATCTTTCTTTATGAACATGTAATTCCCAGCATGTATACTAATTGTGTGTGTGTGAGTTTAAACTATTTTCGCTCAATGTTTCTATCCTTGTGACATATCTTCCTATTGAGATCCAAAGTGTTATCTTTCCTTATTTCCATACTTAGGTATTTGTAATTTAATGAGTATATTTATTTATTTATTTAATCATAAATGGATGTTGGATCACCTCAACATTTATTTTTATTAACACATTGTTATCTTTCTTTATGAACATGTAATTCCCAGCATGTATACTAATTGTGTGTGTGTGAGTTTAAACTATTTTCGCTCAATGTTTCTATCCTTGTGACATATCTTCCTATTGAGATCCAAAGTGTTATCTTTCCTTATTTCCATACCATTGCCTATGAAAGTGCTAAATACATGGCCTGCAGTTTTATCTAAGACAATTTATGAAAGAGTAAATACAAATTGGACTTATTCATTGTGAAATAATTAACTTAATCTATTCTTAATGGTTATGAGTGCTCAGCCATTAGTGTGTCTGACTCTTTGCCACCCCATGGACTATCGCCTGCCAGGCTCCTCTGTCCATGGAATTTTCCAGGCAATACTGGAGTGCATTGCTATACCCTACTCTCAAGGATCTTCTCTCACCCAGGGATAGAACCCAGTCTCCTGTGTCTCCTGCATTAGCAAGCAGATTCTTTACCACTAGTACCACCTTGGAAGCACATGGTTGAGTATATTTTGCATCAACATTATACTAATCAATATAAATTATAGGAGTTCACACTTAATACAATACAAATTAACAACATTTAGAATATAGGTGAGCTTATTTTTATAGAAACACTATCAAGCAAAACAGATCTACATTTACATTATAGTCAAATTAATCATGTCCTATGTAACAGTCAGTGTCCTCTCAGGAAAAACAGAAGCCATTCCATGTATTCCAAACAGAGAAAAGCAAGTTCAGAAAAGTAGTTTTCAGTCCTTAAACTGTGGTAGTAGAGAAAGAATATATAAAAGCAAATGTGGAAGGAAGATCATGAGATATTGGGTGACATAGTTCACCTCTTTGACTTCTCAGCATTCATATATACCCTGTTCATTTTCATATAATGATAACACAAACATCTTGCTTCCACTTAAGGGAAGCTACAACTAACCCTCATACTGATGAAGATATGCTCCTCTTCTCCTTAGAATTGGAGACACACAATTATTTTGTTTTTGCTTCATAATGTTAAGCTAGTCACAATTCCATCTGTATATCCATTGATTTAAGGACTAAATTCCTACATTAACCACAACAAACACTCCTTAGATAAAAATACAGGAGAAAGAAAGAGTAGAAAAGTGATTAATATATACAAATGTGCATAAAAAACAAGAAAGGAAATAAGTACACTGTTATTGGTCTCAGTTTTGAAAGTGATAGTGGGTTGTAGGTGATATTTATAGCTTCTTTGTTTTACTAATCATTCATTCCCTGTTCCCTTTGCCCTCATCCAGCATCTCAGAGGTTAGGGTACTTCCTCCAATGGTTGACCACATTTCATTTCCATAAGTCTGAGTCTCTGGTAGTCCTGATTCGATTGGGTTGCCACCTGTAGTTTTCATTTATTGTTAATCTTAAATGTAGTAAGTGATGCCTCTGAACATCTCTTAAGTCAGAGGATTAAGCTGTCAGTAGTAGAATCCCTAGCATCCCAATTCCCCACCCTATCTCCACTTGGCAGAGGGTAATAAACTCTCTGTTCCATGGTCCCTCTCCCTTTGTGTTCCCTTGCCATCCCAACACGGATAGGTTACTTTTCTTCCCTAATTAAACATTTTGAGCTGCGAGTCATTTGTAATGATTTATGGCAGCTGTGCTTTTGCCAATCTTACACAGTATTTTTCTTATTACTTAATTGTTTTAGCAGAGCTTCAGCCATTAGTTTCTGAGTTCTGAAAACAGGAAACAGAAGTCTTCTATTATAGACGTCTGCCTAATTAGCTCAGAGGCTGTCTAATGGGGACTATTAAAAATGCAAATGAGGTGTGATCAAACAGTGAAAAGTTTGGTCCTGACAGTATATACTAATGCATTTCCCCCACTACCACCCACCCCTTGCAAGATGTACCACAATACTGAATGTAGATTCCTCTCTCCCTTCCTTATCCTGTACAATAGCTTTTACTTGATGATTATGTTCTTCCTTCCTTACCTGGGCTGGGTTGTAGTTTAACAAGTGCTCTTAGGGAAACCATTCTTATTTCTTACACATTAATCTACGAGAGTGGTCATTAAAATTCAGCATGCATCAAAATAACCTTGTTAAAATATGAATTCTTGGGCCCATTCATAGAGTTTCCAACTCAATGGGTCCAAGTACCTTCATTTCTAACAAGTTCTCAGGGAATAACAACTTTGGTTATCTGTGTACTCTCTTTGAGAGCCTCTGATCTAGGGTCTTGTGGTTTCTTGTCTCTATTCTGAATTCAAAACTTCCTTTTCCTTCCATACCATTCTTTTTTGGAATTTTCTTTCTTTCTTTTTTATTCTCCTAACAGATTTTTAAGTATTCGTATAGTATTGCTACCTAAAAGTGCAATGCTATATATCAGATACCTTGAATTTATTGCATAACTGACATTTTATATGTATTGATTAGCAGCTCCCCATTTCCTCCTACACCCACCTTCTGGAAACCACTGTTAATTGTTGTTTCTCTGAGTCTATTTTAGACACTTCATGTAAGTGGAATCATGTAGTATTTGTCATTTTCTGACTGGTGTATTTCATTTAGCATAATGTCCTCAGGTTCATCCATGTCACATATTACAGGATTTTCTTCTTTTTTAAGGTCATATTCAGCCTTAAAGAATCTGCCTGTGATGCAGGCAACCTGGGTTCGCTCCCTGGGTTGGGAAGATCCCCTGGAGAAGAAAATGGCTACCCATTCCAGTATTCATGCCTGGAGAATGCCATGGACAGAGGAGCCTGGTGGGTTACAGTCTACGGGTTCGTAAAGAGTCAGACATGACTGAGTGACTAACATACACACAGACACATATACACATACCATATTTTCTTTATCATCTGCTGATGGGCATTTAGCTTGTTTCCATATCTTGCTTGCTGTAAATAGTGATGCAATGAGCATGGGAGTATTAATATCTCTTTTAAATCCAGATTTCAACTATTTGAGATAAATTCTCAGAAATGAGATTGTTAGATCATCTGGTAACTCTATTTTTAATTTTTTGAGGAAACTCTCAATTTCTCCATCCTTACTAATACTGGTCTTTTCTAAATAATAGGCATTCTATAGGTATATCTTAGATATTGTTAAGATATCCACACTATTCATAATAATTTAAAATTTTAATGCAATTCCATAAAAAATCCCAACAGTATTTTTTATAGAAATAGAAAAGTAATTTGAAAGTTCATATGGAACCGTGAAAGACTCTTAATAGCCAAAGCAATCTTCAGAAAGATAAACAAAGCTGGGTTTATCATATTTTCTGATTTCAAAATATATCACAAAGCTTCAGTAATTAAAATATTCAGTTCAGTTCAGTTCAGTCACTCAGTCATGTCCGA
>SJYC01017867.1:0-19987 GCA_006408675.1 Madoqua kirkii | reverse complement strand
TTCTTTGGAAGGAATGATGCTCAAGCTGAAACTCCAGTACTTTGGCCACGTCATGCAAAGAGTTGACTCATTGGAAAAGACTGATGCTGGGAAGGATTGGGGGCAGGAGAAGAAGGGGATGACAGTGGATGAAATGGCTGGATGGCATCACTGACTGGATGGACATGAGTCTGAGTGAACTCCAGGAGATGGTGATGGACAGGGAGGCCTGGCGTGCTGCGATTCATGGGGTCACGAAGAGTTGGATACGACTGAGCGACTGAACTGAATTGAATACAAAACACAACAGTGGCCGACTATAGCAACCCAACGCATGATGTACTTCCTTCTTGGGTAACTGGAAGATGCTTGGCCAGAATCACATATACGCAGTTTTTTAAATCCCCCTGCCCCCGTCTCTTTTTATTCCTTCCTTCTCCTCTCATTTTCTTTTTCTTTGTTTCTTTCCTCCTCCCTCCACGCTTCTCCTTATTCTCTTCCTTTTCCTTCCTCTCCTCTGCTCCTCCCCTGCTCCTTTCTCACCTTTCTCCTTCTTCTTCTTTCCCCCCGTCTTTTTCCCTCTCCCTCGTCTCTATCTGTACTCTGTCTCTTACCCTGTCTCCCTCTCTCTCTTGCATTTTTCCTGATTAAAGAGACTCTTCTAGCATTAAGCATTCCTTGTGTCGATGCAACAGGAATACTGCTCTTACACTGTGCTGCCTGTCCAGAACTCCATATTCACTTCCTCATGGACGTTTGCTGATGATATCAGCCTGTACTGTATTAGATGGGGAGTGGGGACTTGGTTGCTGCCAAAAGTTGGATACAACTTAGCGACTAAGCATATAGTACAGCACATAGGTGAATCACAGAGCAGACTCAGCTATGAGTAAAATCATATTATCTCTTTATATAATTATTCTCCTGTAGATTTTGGCTTGCTATTGGTCCTTAGTAGAGCCTGAATGCTGAATTACAGCCCACCAAGTTACCACGTGACCTGAGCTGCCCACTGCAAATTGGTGTTATCTGGTCCACCAAGCTATGATGTTGAGCATGGACAGGGATCTCCATTATCAATGGAAGTGATATGATTGAGACTGGGCTTAAGCAAGCTCTGAGGGCACATCTGCATAAGGGGGTGGCTCAGATGCCCATGGCCTCTACTTCTGATGCACTGTGTCATCTCTCTTTCAACTAATGGCCTCATAGGGAGCTCCTTATGATAAGTCCACTGAAGAAGAAATCATGGACTTGCATTGTACAGATGGTTCTGCATGAGATAGGCACCATTAGAAAAGTGTATGGTTGTTGCATCATAGCCTCATCCCAGTTGGCCCTCAGTGACAATAGTGACGAGAAATTGTCCCAGTGGCAGGACACTGGATAGGGCCCAGGAGAGATGGAAAGAGTTGCCATTCATTGATCATGGACAGTTTGGCTGGCTGGTCAAGGTCTTGGGAAGAACACAAGTGGAAAACTTGTGCCAACAAGGTCTGGGGAAAAGGCCTGCAGATATACTTATCAGAATGGGCACCTGGTGTGCAGATATTTGTGAACACTCAACAAAGGGTGATGCCAGTTGGATTTTAATAACTACATGAATAGGATGGCCTGTCCTTTGGATACTGGTTAGCCTCCTTCCACACTCACTCCTGTCATTCCCTAATATGTTCATCAACCAAGTGGCTATGATGGCAGAGGTGGAAGGTATATGTAGGCCCATCTACATGTACTGCCACTCACCAAGGACAGACTGGCTATAGCCACTGCTAAGTGCCCAGTTGGCCAGCAGCAAAAATCACCTTACACAGGGCACCATTCCCCAGGGTGACCAGCCAGCTACCTGGAGGCATGTTGATTACATTGGCCTGTTTCCATTATGAAGGGGTAGCTCATTGATCACAGTGAAAAAGTCACTCTTTCTCTATATGATTTTAGCCCAGCTGATAGATTTAAAAATAGAAATTCCAAACATCAACAATAATCATAGATTTGATATTTTGAGGTGTTTTACCCATAAATGAGAGCCCACTGAAAAGCTACTTACAGCAATTTAAAAAAGAAAAAAGAAAAAAAGGTTGGTTATCATATGTCAAAGTCCAAATCATGTTAGTATGTTCAAATTAGAAAGTGGAAAAGTAAAACTCCAAGGTAGGTTAAGTTATGTTGCATTAACAAATAGCCTCATACTCCTGATGGCTTGTTAGAATGCTTCTTTCTGTTTGTTGCCATCATAGGTTGGCTGGGGGCTCTACTTCAGGACCTAGTTTGACAAAGTAGGTGCTTTCTGGAGTGCTGCCTTTCATGATGGCAGAGAGGAAACGTCATGGGGATCTTATACTAGTGATGAAATTGACAGGCCCAAGCCACATACCCCCAGCCTCAAAGGAGCCAGAAAGTTCAAGGCTGCCATAGCTAGGATGTTTTGGCAATCAGAACTAATGAGTACTCCAGAGATGAGGGAAGGCTGTAACTGGAAGGGTATTCCATTGGACAGAAGAATGACAGCTGCTTGTGAGGGAAGAGACAAAGGGAAGATGAGAAGTCAAGATGCGTGACTAGGGCCATTTAGTTTAGGGGCAGATGGTCAGCTACACAGGCCTGAGTTAGTCACTGCTCTCCAGTACAATATCACAAATGATGCTCAGATCAGCAAGGAAAAGTAAAATTGCGTTCTGTGCAATTGTTGAAGAGGGCTGGAGAATTTATATTACACTTCAGAATGACTTTTATGCAAAATCTCTATAATATTGATATTTTATATGTAAGAGGACGTTATATTCAGCTTATTCTGCCAAGGCACCAGAGCACAGTGGGATTCTCACTGGTTTTGTTATTGTTGTAGTCACTGTCTCCCTACTGGAACTTATTATATGTATAGTGAAGTTGGTTACAAGAAGCAAGGGAGAAGAGAGAAAACCACAGCATCATGGAGCGCATTCACTCCTTTAAATATGTCAGTTGGCTGTTTTCAGCTGTATCAGTTGAGAACATGTTGGGATGACATGCAGCCCTGGATAAGATTGTTTTGAACAATATGAGAATCAGTGGCATTCAGGCCAAATTAAATCTAATTTACTCTACAAATTGCCAAACTATCAGTCTTACTAAGTCTGTTTATTAAAAGGCAAGAGAGTTGGCCTGGGTCACAAGCTGTGGCTGGGATAATAGACAAAGATGAAGCCCACTAATGTAGATAAATCATGTTTGATTTCCAGGCTTGGGTAGCCAATGGGAGGGCTTTCACCTCCCCTCCCCTATCATCCAGAGGTATCTGTGAGCCAGTCAGAGTGTCCCCAGAGTCAGGCCATATTGATTGATTTCCATAACACTGGGAGGCCCATGTCATTGCCCCCAATCTGAGGTCATTAATAAAACCAACTCTGTTTCTCTCTAGTCATCCATTATACATAATATAATTTATGCTGGTATTTATGATTCAGAGGTAAGTGGGATGAGGAGCGTGACAGTGGCAGAGATGGAGGTTAGGATTATTCCACTCAAATTCTAAAGTGTATAGATGACAAATAATAGTTGACCATTATTCCCAAGTTTCTTGGGTGATACAAAAAACTTTTAGATTGGATTTTACACCTTAATAATTGCCTCGTGCACATAAAATGAAGAGGAAAAGGCAATGCTAATTAAGGTCTTTTTCCTTAGGAAAGATGAGTCTTTGTTTATGGTGCTCGCCTGCATGGAAGGCCCTTTCTCAGAGTGCCTAGTTACTAAATCCTACTCATTCTTGGAGGTCTATCTCAAATTCCCTGTTGATTAAGTAGTCTACTTTTAATATTCTAGTCTTTATGCTTCCTTTATTTGAACTCATGTCCCAGTTTAATATTAATAGCACTTGATTTCACAAGTATCATATCCTTCACCACATTGAACTTTGATGAATCTTTTTATGAAATATTCAAAACAAATATGTAGGGAAATTCAGCAACTTGCCCGAGATGATACATTTAGTAACTCATGTTTGCCATTAATCTCCTCTTCAATGTTTGATTCTATGGGGTAGTCGAATCTTGAAGGGGAAGAGATTACAATAAGGGTGTGAGTTAGACTAGGTTAGTGGATATAGGTAAACAATATTTTTCTTTCTGGGACTAGTAAAAGCAAGGCCTTCCAGTAAGCATCAAGCAATGGTTCTTCAGCCAGTGCAGGCAGATAGGCTAAGTTGAGGCTGAACACTGGAGACCTCAATTCAGAAGATATCGCCTGTGTTGGAATTTGGCCAACACGCACCTTCCACAGATCCATTTCTGCACCTTCCACTTCGTTCCGGGCATCCTTCAGCTCGGACTGACTTTATAGTGCTTACTTCCTTAAACTAGGAGCAAGGAACATGCATGAGAATAAAGAATAATGCTTGAGCACTTGTCCTGAAACCCCAGATCTTAATTCTATGAGATAAATGCATGGGTTTTGGTTATCATTCCATCAGCATGATCCAGTGGTAGGTTTAGAAAACCTCTGGAGGAAAGTAGAGGTGGGAGAAGGGAGGGAGGAAAATTGCTCACAGTAATCCAAAGGCTTTATTAGTCTGTAATTAGGAGTGATGGGAGGAAGCCAAGTGAGGGAAAGTTTAAGCGGAATTGCAAGAAAAAACGAGTCTCTAACAATGAAGAGTATTCAACTGTGGAGGAGGATGACAGAGACAGAGCAGCGGCAGTCACTCATAATTTCTTTATTGGGAATTTGGTCTCTATATTTTGGATGAAATACATATCTGGGAACCATGCCAAGTCAGGCAAGGGATGCCCTTTAACCGGCATTCAGGGTGATGGCATTAATGGCCCTGGGAGAGGAAAATGAGATAATTTAGAGAACCAGCTGAGAATGAGAAGTCCAAAGAACAAGATGCTCTCTTAGTTTTGGGTCCTGATGCTGCACATCGCTTGAGCTATTCAGAGTTGGGGTCCTGACCACAGAAACCAGTGATTGCTAGTCTTGCTTCCAGTATCTCTAGATGCCATCTCTTACTGCCTCCGACCTTAGAGAAATCTCAATTCCCAGAATATCAATTCTCTAGGAAGTGAGAATTAAAACGTGACCCTGTTCCATATGATACATTTATTTTAACGTAAATGAAGAACACAGATGTTTTAAAAGTGAATTAAAACATAGACAAATGATTTTGCATAATCCTTGTGATGATCAGTCCTGGGTGTTCATTGGAAGGACTGATGTTGAAGCTGAAACTCCAATACTTTGGCCACCTGATGCGAAGAGCTGACTCATTTGAAAAGTTCCTGATGCTGGGAAAGATTGAAGGCAGAAGGAGAAGGGGACGAGAGAGGATGAGATGGTTGGATGGCATCACCGACCTGATGGACATGGGTTTGGTTGGACTCTGGGAGTAGGTGATGGACAGGGAAGCCTGGCATGCTGTGGTTCATGGGGTCGCAAAGAGTTGGACACAACTGAGCGACTAAACTGAACTGAACTATGGTAAGACTTATTTATAGAAACATATCTTTTGTTGCTTCCTTTGTAGAACACTTTATGAGTGTTTTAAACAGCAGCTCCTCTGTCCATTAGTTTCTCATCCAGGTGGATTTTGTGTGTTGCTACTTTCATGTCACCTCTTTGTTCACAATCTTTGCAAGAATTTCTGCAATCTGTTCTCAATTTACAATTGTAGTTGTTACCTGTATTGTTCACACCCTCTACAGTATTTTAGTTTTCCAGTCTGTTTACTGCCCACACACATGTACACACATGACCAAACATAAACACATGCTTATGAATGTATATGTATATGCATGTGCACACAAATATAGAAACAATAAAAATAGCCCATTATTCATCTGAGAAATCTTGAGAATCTAATGAATCTAATTTTGGAAACAAAATTTGAGGAAGCATCTCTTTTGTTTTAAAACCAAATCTATTCTTTCTTCAAACCCATTTCCCACCTCTGCCAAAATGGCAAGCGTATGTAAATTTAGCCACCATTTTTTTCCCACCTGTATTCCTTCTTCAGTCAATTCAGTATATAAGAAGGTGACCTGCTTTTTAAGTCTCAAGTCCATCACTACTAGTACAAAATGTCCTCCCCAACCTCCTCAACAGGAAGGGATCCTAAACTTTTTCTGAAATTTGGAAGCCCAGTGAAGGATACTCAACACATTCGCCCTCTCCAGCAGGTCTTTAGATCAAGCCTTATATCTATCACTATGCTGTACTTTCTCAGGTTGAGCGTCATATCCCTCCTAGATTCCCACTTCCCATAGTACTTAGCAAAGTCCCGTTAACCTAGAAGTTACTAAGAAAGTACTCATTTTCTGAAATAAACAAATTAATAATCAGAAGATGAATTTTTCATATCACTTGTCTACTTCAGACACATTCTGCTTGATCTTTCCTCCAAAGCCCTGTGAGTCCCCTAAAACCACAAATAATGGCAGTCTATTAGATCACCACTGGTCACTACACTATGCTGAGTTCTTTCTTTCTGCCCCACCAGTATTCAAGCTGAATTTTCCATCTAGAGGGACTGCCTTTCTCAGCTGGCAATTCAGACCTCCCAAGCCCTGTCTACTACAGGAAACATCTTCTGGCCATGCCAGGTTTGATCAACACTCAGATTCTCTGAATTTTTATTGAAATTATACTTAAACTTCATAGCATAGCACTTGGGTATTTTATGTTTTACTAACATTTTTGTTTCACCAACTAGACCATAAGTAAACTGAGGGACATGTAGAATAGTGGCAAAGAGCTTGATTGAACTTGAGTCAGCTGCTTGGTTGGAATCTGATACTGACACTTATTAGCTGTGGGGTGTTGAACAAGTGTCTAATTCTTCCATACCTCACTTTTGTCATCTCTTAAAGGGGATAATGATAATGCATACTTCATAGGGTTCAATAGAAATTAAATGAGTTCACGCACATAAAGCACATACTTCATGCCAGGTACATAGAAGCACTGTGTATGTGTAAATTATTATCATTATCAAAACAGATTTTATTTTTGCCTTATTCTCTATCTTCTCTTCCTAGTACATAGCAGAGTGCCATACATGTTATGTGTAATTAATATATTCCATACAAACAATTCATTCAACAAATATGTATTGAGCACCTTCTAGGTATGAGGTTAGTTCTAAGGGCTAAAAATACAAAAGAGAACAAAAGGAGTAATGCTCTGTTTTCAAAGAAATTATTTTTATTGGTAGCAGATAAATAAATATACATAATAATATGTAATAAGTTAATGTGATTATAACTGGATGCATACATTATGTTATATATAGTCATAAATTATTGAAGATGTGTATAAGAGACAGCTCTTACTGCCTCCGACCTTAGAGAAATCTCAATTCCCAGAATATCAATTCTCTAGGAAGTGAGAATTAAAACGTGACCCTGTTCCATATGATACATTTATTTTAACGTAAATGAAGAACACAGATGTTTTAAAAGTGAATTAAAACATAGACAAATGATTTTGCATAATCCTTGTGATGATCAGTCCTGGGTGTTCATTGGAAGGACTGATGTTGAAGCTGAAACTCCAATACTTTGGCCACCTGATGCGAAGAGCTGACTCATTTGAAAAGTTCCTGATGCTGGGAAAGATTGAAGGCAGAAATTATTGAAATATATGTGTGCATATATGTGTGCATATATGTATATTATGTAATAATATATAATATTACAAGTGATTATACATGTGCTATGAGTGAAAATAAAGCAATATGAAGAGGGATGAAATGCGAGGGTCTGTTTTACAAAAGATAGTCTCTGATGAGGTGACATTTGATAGTAACATAGAGGGGGGAGCCATGTGAGTATCTGTCTGGAAGAGCATTTCAGGGAAAATTATAAGTGCAAAAGCTCTGAGGTTGGAAAGTATTTTATCCTATTTGAATAATGGCCAAGAAACCAGAGTGACTTGAGCAGCTTACACAATGAGGAAGAGTAGCAAGAAATGAGATCAGGACCTATTGGGGGTCAGATCATACAGGACTAGTATGTCAAAATAGAATTATAGAATTCTTAATTTTTTAATAACTATTTTTACCAAACAGGTTAAGAAGTTATTAACTTCTTTTTTTTGTTATCTATTGTACAATAAAAATCACCTAGAATTAATGGTTTAATACAATAACCATTTCAGTATTGTGACTCCATGAACAGCAGCATGTCAGGCTCTGCAGTCCTCCACTATCTCATGGAGTTTGCTCAAATTCATGTCCATCAATTCAGTGATGCTTTCTAACCATCTCATCCTCTGCTGAATCCTTCTCATTTCCTTCAATCTTTCCCAGCATCAAGGCCTTTTCCAATTATTTTGCATCAGGTGACCAAAAAGTATTGGAGCTTCAACTTCAGCATCTGTCCTACCAATGAACATTCAGAGTTGATTTCCTTTAGGATCAATTGGTTTCATCTCTTTGCAGTCCAAGGGATTCTCAAGAGTTTTCTCCAGCACCACAATTCAAAAACATAAATTCTTTAGTGCTCAACCTTCTTTATAGTCCCAATCTCACATCCGTACATGACTACTGGAAAAACCATCTAGCTGAGTCAAACTCACATTTCTGACCCACAGATAAAATGATGATTGCTTTTAAGCCACTAAATTTGGAATTGTTTATTTCACAGCAATGATAATTAACACATACTTTATGCAGAACAGTAACATCATCTAACTTAAGTTACAAAAGTAATTCTCTAGCTACTGCATGGAGACTGTTTCACAGAGAACTAAGGGTAGAAGAGGAGAGCCAGTAAAGGGACAATTGCAGTAGGTAAGGCCTGATATGGGATGTGAGAAGGGATCTTGGATTAAAAGGGACTGAGATAATTCTGGAATCTAGCTGGGCATACCTATTTCTTCATGGACAGAAAATATTTCTTGACTGAGTTCCAGCTCTGCTTCCAAGGCATGTTTCCTATTTCATTTTTCCCCATAATATTTTGTTAAACCATCTGAGAAACTCTTTGTTTCCCATGAAAAAACAGAAGTGGTTTCCTATGAAGGCCTTTCTCAGGTTGCTTCCTGATCTTTGAAGTTTGGGCTCTAGAGTTCTGTTTTCATTTTGAATTATCTCACACCCTTTTGGTACTAACCATCAGAGTTTTCACTGATTTTACTGATGCAATCCTCTTAAAAGCATTGTGTATTTCCTATAAATCTTATTTGTGTTCACTTAATGCCCCAAAGCCACATCTAGAATTCTTTTTAAAACAAACAGCTCCACAATCTGGATGTGTCAGGCTACAGAGGAATAGTACTCTTACGATATTAGTGTAGCTGTGAAGTTCTACTAAGCACTGTCTTAAATCTTTTTTTAAGTTTTAACAAAGAGCTTTAAAAACACTTTATTTGGTCCCTCAGTTCAGTTGAGTTGTTGCTCAGTCATGTCTGACTCTGCAATCCTATGAATCACGGCACTCCAGGCCTCCCTGTCCATCACCAACTCCCAGAGTTAACTCAGACTCATGTCCATCGAATCAGTGATGCCATCCAGCCACCTCATCCTCTGTCGTCCCCTTCTCCTCCTGCCCTTAATCCCTCCCAGCATCAGAGTCTTTTCCAATGAGTTAACTCTTCGCATGAGGTGGCCAAAGTATTGGAGTTTCAGCTTTAACATCACTCCTTCCAATGAACACCCAGGGCTACTCTCCTTTAGGATGGACTGGTTGGATCTCCTTGCAGTCCAAGGGACTCTCAAGAGTCTTCTCCAACACCACAGTTCAAAAGCATCAATTCTTCAGCACTCAGCTTTCTTCACAGTCCAATTCTCACATCCATACATGACCACTGGAAAAACCATAGCCTTGATTAGATGGACCTTTGTTGGCAAAGTAATATCTCTACTTTTCAATATGCTATCTAGGTTGGTCATAGCTTTCGTTCCAAGGCATAAGCGTCTTTTAATTTCATGGCTGCAATCACCATCTGCAGTGATTTTGGTCTTTACTGAGACTATTTCTTACTTTGAGAATCTTGGTCAACTAGATAGACTGGTGATGTGAAGTAGTTTTATCTTCCAACGTAATAAGTCCTGTGCCCTCTACATTGCATCTGAATTTTACTTGCAAACTAAACAATCTCCACTTTAGCTAATCTCTTTATTCCTATATTTTATCATATACAATTGAAAGAAGCAAGTTGAAATTTTTAAAATTAAATTTGGAAATCTTAGCTCAACTCACCAGGTTACTAGGTACATTTTTTATCTTCTAATTACCACATGTGCTCATCTGGCCAATATTTTATACCTCCATAAATCACCAGTTTTCAAACCTCTAAAAACATTTTTCTTTCACTTTTGGATTTATTCTTTTTCCAAACTTCATCAATAGATCCTCTCCCACTTTTCCAGATCTCTCTTGATATCCAAACCAAAGTCTGTGCCACATGTTTAGGCTTTTTATTACAACATTCTGCTTCTAGATTGAATAGACTGATAATGACTCCCAATAAATCATATTCTCTGTATCCACCACTCCCTTGTGTTGTCCCTTCATACATGGACTCTGGGCTTGGCCAGATAAAATATCAATAAATGTGAGGCAGAGATTTGAAAGTGAAGCATCAGAGACTGCTCTCTTGAAAAGCTATCCCCACCATGTAAAGCATCTGACTCTTGTAATAGAGACACATAGCCCAGCTACAATCTTTACACAATCACCAAATATGGGAGGTCATCAAAGCTTATCCAGCCTGAGACAAATTGTCAGTTATAAGAATGCCCTCAAGAAAAATTAGTAGAAGAAATGTCCTCCATGTGAGTGCAGCTTATATTCTGGACCCACAGAATTTACTTTTGATTCAAAAGTGAATAAAACTAATACAATTTTAAGCTATTATGCTTTGCAGTAGCTTATTACACAGCCATAGATAACTAAAAGAGAAACCAGTGCCAGAAGTGAGATCACAATAAATACTAAAACATGTGTTGATACCTTTGAAATTGGGCAGCAGGTAGAATCTGAAAGAAATTGGGGCTCATGTTACATAGCAGAAGAATAACCAACAAATCTATTGTTGGTAGAACTTGGGACACAGAAAATATACTTAATGAATTTATAACTCTGATTAAAATAATTTTTAGATAGAATATTAAAAATACCAGCTGGATGTTTCTAGCTAGGTACGATTATTGCAAAATGGATATAAAGATTGTTTTGTTTTCCAGTGAATTTGAAAGACATATGGAGGGCTCAGAATTTTTCAGACTGGAAAATAAAGCTGTTTTTCACTACTAATCTCTCCAACAAGTCAAATAATCCCAAAGAAGGAAATGACTGCTTTGTAATATCAAAACAAGGGTGTGGCTGTAACAGCATTTATTAAAACTTTAGAAAAATAGAGATGACATCAAGTAATGTCTCTCCTTCAGGAATCACAACCTTCTCATTGTAAGGAGCTTTCGTAACTCAATGAAACTATGAGCCATGTCGCGAAGAGCTTTCCAAGACAGACAGATCATAGTGAAGAGTCCTGAAAAATGTAGCCCACTGAAGGAGGGAATGACAAACCACTCCATTTCTTGCCAGGAGAACCCCTTGAACAGTATGAAAAGGCAAAAAGGTATAACACCAGAAGATGAGCCCCATGTTGGTCTAAAGATGTCCATTACACTACTGGGGAAGAGTGGAGAACAGTTACTAATAGCACCAGGAAGAATGAGGCATCTGGTACAAAGTGGAAATGATGCTCAGCTGTGGATGTGTTTGGTAGTGAAAGTAAAGTCTGATGCTGTAAAGAATGATGTTGTATAGGAATCTGGAATGTTAGGTCCATGAATCAAGAAAAACTGGACATGGTCAAGCAGAAGGTGGCAAAAGTGAACATTGACATTTTAGGAATCAATGAATGAAAATGGATGGGAAAGGGAGAATTTAATTCATATGACCATTATATCTACTTCTCTGGATAAGAACACCTTAGAAAGAAATGGAATAGCCCTCATTGTCAACAAGAGAGTCTGAAAGGCAGCATTTGGGTGCAACTTCAAAAATGACAGAATGATCTCAACTCATTTCCAAGGCAAACAATTCAACATCACAGTAATCCAAGTCTATGCCTGAACCACTAATGCCAAAGAAGCTGAAGTTGACTAGTTCTATGAATACTTACATCTTCTAAAATAATACCCCAAAAAAAGTCCTTTTCAACATACGGGATTGGAATACAAAAGCAAGAAGTCAAAAGATACCTGGAGTAACAGGCAAGTTTGACCTTGGAGTACAAAATGAAGCAGGACCAAGGCTTATATTTTGTCAAGAGAATATGCTGGTCATAGCAAACAACATGTTCCAACAACAGAAGAGAAGACTCTACACATGGGCATTATCAGTCAATACTGAAATCAGATTGTTTCTGTTCTTTGCAGCCAAAGATGGAGAAGCTCTATACAGTCAGCAAAAACAAGACTAGGAGCTGACTGAGGCTCAGATCATGAGGTCCTTATTCCAAAATTCAAGCTTAAATTGAAAAAAGAAGTAAATAAAACCACTGTGTCATTCAGTTATGACCTAAATCAACTCCCTTATGATTATATGATGGAGTTGATGAATAGGTTCAAGAGATTAGATCTGGTAGACAGAATGCCTGAAAAACTACGTATGGAGGTTTCTAATATTGTACAAGAGGCAGTAAACATCCCAAAGAAAAAGAAATGCAAGAAGACAACATGGCTGCCTGAGGCTTTACAAATAGCTGTGCAAAGAAGAGGAATGAAAGGCAAAGGAGAAAGAGAAGAATATACCAAACTGAATGCAGAGTTCCAGAGAATAACAAGGAAAGAAAAGAAGAGCTTCTTAAATGAACAATGAAAAGAAGTAGAGGAGAACAATAAAATAAACAAGACTAGAAATCTATTGAAGAAAATGAGAGATATCAAGAGAATACTTCATAAAAAAATGGGCATGATAAAGGACAGAAAGGGTAAGGACCTAATAGAAGCAGACAAGATTAAGAAGTCATGGCAAGAATACACAGAAGAGCTACACACACACACACACACACACACACACACACACACACACACCCCTTAATGATCCTTATAACCACAATGGTGTGGTCATTCACCTAGAGCCAAACATTTTGGAAACAAGTGGACTTTAGGAAATAGTACTATGAACAAAACTATTGGAGAGATAGAGTTCTGCATAAGCTATTTAAAATCTTAAAAGATGATATTGTTAAAGTGCTGTACTCAATATGTCAGCAAATTTGGAAAACTCAGCAGTGGCTTCAGGACTGAAAAAGATTAGATTTCATTCCAAAGAACAGCAATGCCAAAGAATGCTCAAACTACATAAAACTGTGCTTATTTTCACATGCTGGCATCAGTTCAGTTCAGTCACACAGTTGTGTCCCACTTTTTGTAACTCCATGGACTGCAGCATGCCAGGCTTCCCTGTCTATTACCAACTCCCAGAGCCAGCTCAAACTCATGTACATTGAGTCAGTGATGCCACTGAACCATCTCATCCTCTGTCATCCCCTTCTCCTCCTACCTTCAATCTTTCCCAGCATCAGGGTCTTTTCCAATGCTTCAGTTCTTCCCATCAGATGACCAAAATATTGGACCTTCAGCTTCAGCATCCGTCCTTCCAATGAATATTCAGGACTGATTTCCTTTAGGATGGCCTGGTTGGATCTCCTTGCAGTCCAAGGGATTCACAAGAGTCTTCTCCAACACCACAGTTCAAAAGCATCAATTCTTCAATACTCAGCTTTCTTTATAGTCAAACTCTCACATCCATACGTAATTACTGGAAAACTCATAGTTTAACTAGATAGCCCTATGTCTAGAATGCTACCATGGCTATGACCAAAATCCTTCAAACAAGGCTTTAGCAGTATGTGAACTAGAAATTCCCAGTGTATAAGCTGAACATATAAAAGGCAGAAGAAACAGAGGTTAAATTGCCAACATTTGTTGGATCATGGGAAAGCAAAGGTGTCCCAGAAGCCTTGGTTGTGTGGATCACAACAAACTGTGGAAAATTCTTAGAGGGGTAGGAGTAGCAGACCACCCTACCTGTCTCATGAGAAACCCGTATGTAGACCAGGAGACAAAAGTTAGAGCCTTACATGGAAAAACTGACTTTTTCAAAATTGGGAAAGCTGTAAGACAAAGCTGTACATTCTCACCCTGCTTATTTAACTTATACACAAAGTACATCATGAGAAATGCCAAGCTGGATGACTCACAAGCAAGAATCAAGATTGCCTGGAGAAATATCAACAACCTCAGATATGCAGATAATGCAATTACAATGGCAGAAGATGAAGAGGAACTAAACAGCTTCTTGATGAAGGTGAAAGAGGAGTGAAAAAGCTGATTTGAAATTTAATATTCAAGGAACTAAAATCATGGTATACGGTCCCATGAGTTTCAGTTCAGTTCAGTTGCTCAGTCGTGTCCGACTCTTTGCGACCCCATGAATCGCAGCACACTAGGCCTCCCTGTCCATCACCAACTCCCGGAGTTCACCCAGACTCACGTTCATCGAGTCAGTTATGTCATCCAGCCATCTCATCCTCTGTCGTCCCCTTCTCCTCCTTCCCCCAATCCCTCCCAGCATCAGAGTCTTTTCCAGTGAGTCAACTCTTCACATGAGGTGGCCAAAGTACTGGAGTTTCAGCTTTAGCATCATTCCTGCCAAAGAACACCCAGGGCTGATCTCCCTCAGAATGGACTGGTTGGATCTCCTTGCAGTCCAAGGGACTCTCAGGAGTCTTCTCCAACACCACAGTTCAAAAGCATCAATTCTTCGGTGCCCTGCCTTCTTCACAGTCCAACTCTCACAGCCATACATGACCACAGGAAAAACCATAGCCTTGACTAGATGAACCTTTGTTAGCAAAGTAATGTCTCTGCTTTCGAATATGCTATCTAGGTTGGTCATAACTTTTCTTCCAAGGAGTAAGCATCTTTTAATTTCATGGCTGCAATCACCATCTGCAGTGATCACTTCATGGCAAATAGGGGAAAAAGAGGAAGCAGGGACAGATCTTTTTTTGGACTCTGCAATCATTGAGGAGTATGGCTGCAGCTCTGAAATCAAAAGACACTTGTTCCTTGGAAACAAAGCCATGACAAACTTAGACAGCATATTAAAAATCAGAGACATCACTTTGTAGACAAAGGTCTATACAGTCAAAGCTGTGGCTTTCTTCTGGTCTCACTCTGTAGTTGTAATCCTTGTTGGCTAACTGAGAATGGATGGTTTTGGGGGGCCTCTTGTGTCTGGTAGTTTATTTTTGATGCTTACAGAGTCATGTATCTCCAATGAGTGATCCTGGATGTGATGGTGGCAGTATTATAAGGAAGCATCTATCATTTTGTAAGTCATTGTTCATATCACATTGTTAATGTCCCACAGGGAAAGAAAGTATTCTTGGGTGAAAGCCAAGTATAAGTATGAAAGTACACTATCAAAGAACACAGGGGTACATGATTCACAGCAATTTACCTCAATCTACACTCTGGCCTCAGTAACTCAGCTCTCTCACTCTTCCTAGGTAAATTTAGTCTTATTAAGATCTCAAAACTTTCATTTAATCACAAAATTTGATTGGAAATCCATGATGTCATGATCTGTAGCAGGTTTAAATATCTATCAGGGTCCTGGATCTATTCTCTTAGGAATATCCTTGATCCAGACTAAAGTTTTTCATATGTCTTCAGAATGATGAAAAAGAGTGAAAGAAGAGACAGACATTAAAAATAACAAATTACAGACCTTGATTAAGAGTCAAGGTATGTGGATAAGATAAAAAGGATTCAAGGAAAAGTGCAAAGGTCAAGACCTTGTGTTTTAGACTGTCCAGGAGGTCTTGAATTGATTACTGCAAAACTTTATCAAGGAGGGAAGCACTCTGTAGACTGATTCTGAGCCCATGAATGATTTGGAACAGAACTGAGGGGCAGAAGGATATGGCTATGATCAGAGATAAGTAGGTCTAGTTATGTGGTAAAATGCTAGTGGTAAAATCAAAGTTATTTCACTGAGCACATTGAAGGCAGTTTCCCTTAAGTGCACTGGCAATATTTTTCCAGCCCATATTCTTTTTTACTAGGTTTTATGGTGGCACAGGTATGGGACAGAGAAACTATCTTGGAAAACATAAGACCTGTGATTGCCATACTCACGGACACACTGGGGGAAAGACATTTTCAAAAGTTGGCTAACCCATTTTCAAAACTGAAGAGAAGGTAAAGATATTTGCAAAAATTACAGTTCAATCACAGGGTAGGAAAGAGGCTGCTGAGGATGCTATTATCTTCCAGAGGAGGTTGTATTCCTTCAGTGAGTAATCAAAAGTGCCAGAGAACCATTTGGAATGAGGGAGATAGCATATGCATTGGGCGGTCCATTAACCTCATTCTTCCAATTCCGTGTTTTAAATAGCAATTAAAACATCATGCATTTATTTTCTGCCCCACCCTCCAGGACACTTGAAACCACTCCATATTTTAATTGTAATGGGACATGATATTAGAGCCAAGAATTGCAAACTCAACAAATTAGGGAATTTGGGGTGGATGGAGAAGACAAAGGCACCCCACTCCAGTATTCTTGCCTGGAAAGTCCCATGGATGGAGGAGCCTGGAAGGCTGCAGTCCATGGGGTAGCTGAGGGTCGGACACGACTGAGCGACTTCACTTTCACTTTTCACTTTCATGCATTGGAGAAGGAAATAGCAACCCACTCCTTGCCTGGAGAGTCCCAGGGACGGGGAGGCCTGGTGGGCTGCTGTCTCTGGGGTCACACAGAGTCAGACACAACTGAAGCGACTTAGCAGTAGCAGTCACATGAAGGACACATTTTTACTGCAGGATCTGAAAATTATCTTCAAAGAAGTTTCAAAAACTATCCTATAAATGTAATAACCCAATCACATCCTTATTGCTTAATGGGGGACTAGGAGAATTCAGTTAATGTTGCTGTCACTTCTAAGGTATTTTTGTTTGAAATGGGCACTGAAGACACCTTTAGGAGAAAATGGAAACACACAACACTCTGGTCTTCATGAGTCTGAACCTGAGTGAATTTCTCACCATCGCTGCACCAGCACGGATCTGGATCATCACGCCACTGCTGTTGCTTTGCCCACGTGGAACTTCATTCCCTGTTTAGTTCTGCAAACCCTAACATCTCTCAATGTCCAGATGAATTTGCCCTCCTTCAGGAAAACATCCCTTACTTCTCTAGCCCAATCTCATCTCTCTTTCTTGTTTTCTTTTTCTCTCTAAATCCATTTAGGGACTTCCTGGGTGGCTCAGTGGTGAAGAATCCTTCAGCCAATGCAGGAGATTCAAGTTCTGTCCTTGAGATGGGAAGATCCCTTGGAGAAGGAAATGGCACCCCACTCCAGTATTTTTGTCTGAGAAATTCCATGGACAGAGGAGCCTGGCAGGCTATAGTCTGCGGGGTCACAAAGAGTTGAACATGACTTAGTGACTAAATAGCAAACAGCAGCAATGGCATTTAGAGCTTAAGCCTCCTAATTAAACTCTGAATTATAGACCTTTCTATTGACATTAATAATATGATTTTAATGTAACATGTTAGACACTATTGCTCCAAGTACGCAAAGCTCATATCCCAACTAGAGAGTGTAATAAAAAGAGTGTGATAAGAATAACTAGAGGTAGACTTTTCTGAAATTGTATTGGGTCTTCATGGGTGATATTTGGGCTAGGGTTCCCTTAGGTGACATTTCTGTCTCAAGAATAACTTGCATCTCTATATTAGTTTGTGTGTGTGGGTGTGTGAACATTTATTTAGCTAACTACTTATTACCCTGGAGAAGCACATTAGATTAAAATTAACTTTAAAATATGAATTGAATGCACACTAAATATACAATATGGTACTAAGTTTGTGGGAGATGGGTGGTCAGGGACTGGGGAAAGACACTTAAAAAATGAAGCAGAAATTTCACTGGAGATTCTGACTTTTCAGCATATAGTTCTTGTGAATTCTGGACATACAATCATCCCCTAGTGGGCACAGGAGTTGTGAGTGTAGAGACCTGGTAGCGAAGTGGGCATTAGCACAGAATAACTGTGATATTAGATCAAATCACAAACTTCTTTGGTCTTTAGATGCGACACTCTAAAAACGGATACAAAGCAGTTGTTTCCAGAGTGATGCTCACAATCAGAGGGTGAATGAGATGATTCATTGGGGGTGTGGAAAGAGAATATTAAAACTGATACTAACAAAAGGATAAAACTACTAACGTTTAATTTTCCATTTGACCTGAGAGCCCTCTCTCGGTGCTTTAGTCACATGACTCACTGTGGCCTTGAGGTGTCCAGAGGGGATGGTGAGAATTCCATAGTTCAGAGGGTTTGGTGGGGTGCCCTCACTTCTTTATTCTCTTTGGTTTATATATGCCCAGGTAATGGATTTGTGTATTCTGTTATCTTTTCCTAACTAAATCACCCTTCATTTACAAGAGAAGTAACAAAATAATCCTGTGAGGATGCTGTGCCCTAAAGGCAAGACTAACAGTACAAACCCAGAGAACTACACAGTGAGCGCCTGGGGGAGACAATATTTCTCTTTCTCCTCAGGCTCCCACTGCCCCTTTATCAGGGGAAGATGTAAAAACGGGTCAGGCAATGAGTGGCAAGGTAAGTCACTTCTGAAAATGGGTGCTTAGAGAGGTTTCCTAAGCAAGGTTTCCTTGTGTGATGTTGTCACCAAAAGTGATGATTAAAGCTCTCATACAACCACATTGAAAATATATAAAAAATTCCCTAACCTGCTTGACATTAGATAAGCTAGAAATTGATGACTGAAATTCCATAGTTTTGCTCACTGAGTATGGAGGATTGAAAGCTGAGCTCGTGACACAGTCAAAGGCTTTGGCATAGTCAATAAGGCAGAAATAGACGTTTTTCTGGAACTCTCTCGCATTTTCGATAATCCAGTGGATGCTGGAAATTTGATCTCTGGTTCCTCTGCCTTTTCTAAAACCAGCTTAAGTATCTGGAAGTTCACAGTTCACATATTATTGAAGCCTGGCTTGGAGAATTTTGAGCATTACTTTACTAGCATGTGAGATGAGTGCAATTGTGCTGCAGTTTGAGCATTCTTTGGTATTGCCTTTCTTTGAGGTTGGAATGAAAACTGACCTTTTCCAGTCCTGTGGCCACTGCTGAGTTTTCCAAATTTGCTTGCATATTGAGTGCAGCACTTTCACAGCATCATCTTTCAGGAATTTGAAACAGCTCCCATGAAATTCCATCACCTCCACTAGCTTTGTTCACAGTGATGCTTTCTAAGGCCCACTTGACTTCACGTTCCAAGATGTCTAGATTAGACATGCACTAGATTAGTGATCACACCATCATGATTATCTGGGTTGTGAAGATTTTTTTGGTACAGTTCTCCAGTGTATTATTGCCACCTCTTCTTAATATCTTCTGCTTCTGTTAGGTCCAGACAATTTCTGTCCTTTATCGAGCACATCTTTGCATGAAATGGTCCCTTGGTAGCTCTAATTTTCTTGAAGAGATCTCTAGTGTTTCCCAATCTATTGTTTTCCTCTATTTCTTTGCATTGATCACTGCAAAAGGCTTTCTTATCTCTTCTTGCTATTCTCTGGAACTCTGCATTCAGATGCTTATATCTTTCCTTTTCTCCTTTGCTTTTTGCCTCTCTTCTTTTCACAGCTATTTGTAAGGCCTCCCTAGACAGCCATTTTGCTTTTTTGCGTTTCTTTTCCATGGGGATGGTCTTGATCTCTGTCTCCTGTACAGTGTCATGAACCTCATTCCATAGTTCATCAGGCACTCTATCCATGAGATCTAGGCCCTTAAATCTATTTTTCACTTCCACTGTATAATCATAAGGATTTTGATTTAGGTCATACCTGAATGGTCTAGCGGTTTTCCCTACTTTCTTGAATTTGAGTCTGAATTTGGTAATAAGGAGTTCATGATCTGAGTCACAGTCAGCTCCTGGTCTTGTTTCTGTTGACTATATAGAGCTTCTCCATCTTTGGC
>SJYC01017866.1:0-79967 GCA_006408675.1 Madoqua kirkii | reverse complement strand
ACTGTATAATCATAAGGATTTTGATTTAGGTCATACCTGAATGGTCTAGCGGTTTTCCCTACTTTCTTGAATTTGAGTCTGAATTTGGTAATAAGGAGTTCATGATCTGAGTCACAGTCAGCTCCTGGTCTTGTTTCTGTTGACTATATAGAGCTTCTCCATCTTTGGCTTAAAGAATATAATCAATCTGATTTCAGTGTTGACCATCATTGCAAATATTGGTTATTTCACTTTTTATCATTTAAAAAGATTCTCATTTAAAATATTTAATTAAGCTTTATAATGAATATACATATACAGTTATATTATGTATACATTTAAATACATTTATATTATGTTTGTTTATTTGTCCATTTAATCTATTTATTTATATAGGAGAAGCAAGTTCAGTTTTTTCTTGGTAAGTATATATGATCAAAAAACTATTGGAAGCCATTGAATTTGAGGAGTATCAAGCTACTTTTGGAAGTATTTTGTATGAGAATGGTAATAATGATAGAGAATGCTACTTGAGAGGCAGATACAAAGCTACAGGCCCACGTGATCAGTTAAGCAATTAACTGCAAGCAGGTGCCAAATGACTTAAGTTTGCTAGAAGAATACAATGCAAATTCTTCTGTCTCCTCTTCAAGGCTCTGTTGCATATTCCCCAACCTCTTCTGCTTACCACTCGGTGTCTATTTGTATAAACTCTCCTCTCCAACCTGAACGCAGATGTTTGCCTCCCAGATAGAACTGGTGTCTGCTGCCCCTAGACATTTCTTTCCCATTCCCCGTCTGAAATGCCCTGTCACGTCCTGCTGACCTTCTTGTTGTATCCAAATCCTGACCATTCTTCCCGACCAAGGTCAACTCTCTTTTCCTACAATCTTCTCAGGATACTTTAGCCCACAATTTTCTCTTTCTTTTTTTAAAACTAATAGCAGTTTCTATCCCTGCCACTCATTTGACAATCAACTATATAATGCATTGTGACAGCTCTGATATTACATTGTGCCATTTTGTTATTTCCCTCTTCTGTTTTTTGCTTTTTATCTATTTCCTCTCATATTTTTCTTTATAACTGTAACTTCACTCAAACATCCGTATAGTACTGGTGACATTTTCCTCTCTACTACATCTTCTCTTAATCTGTGCTCAGTAGGTAATTAGACTCAGGGAAGGTGTTTTTCATAAATTGAGTTGTTAGAATAAAAGATGGTCAGTTCAGTTTGATGTTGCATTTCCTCAGATGAAACTAGAACAAAAAGATATACTCACACTGCTGATGTAAGAATGAAATGAGTGATGTATGTAAAATGCATAACTTGGTATATTTTACTTTCCCCAGAATTAACTCACTAATGGAAATTTTTATGTCACAAAACTATATGGCTATTTTGAGGCAGTGTTTGGACTGGAATGAGTGATTTGAAGCATCATTCATTCAATTATCCACTTTGACACTAAAGAGATGTTTTAAGCTTTCATTTTTGTATGTCTTCTTATTATGTCAGTGATTATTCTCTCCCATGGTCAAGATAAGGGATCATAATTTTCTTGATTCATTGATAATTAATGCTAATTGTATGATGGTCTCTCTGACAATTCAATATACTGACCATGATGAAAGAAAAAGAAAAGAAATGGATGCATACACACACCTGCAGCGCCCTTAATCAGACCTGAAGCTTCCTGCTGACAGATATTTAACTCATTAATTCTGTTTGGCTGTTGATCTGACACCATCACTATAATCAGTATGAAGTGCTAATTATCACAAAATCCAATGATACAATTTACCAGGAGAGAAAAACTTTTTAATCTTTCTTTATTGGAAGCTGCCTGCTTCTTCACTTAAATTTGATCAGCATTTACTGTGATAGAAGGTGAAACCATGGCACCGCATTTGCCTTGAGCCCTAACTAATGCGAAGAACAGTTCACTCTCAATCCATGTTATTTTTCAGATAATTCAGCACATCACTGGGTGCTTAAGAGTTTCTGTTGGTAATCTAAGAAGACAAAACAAATCTGAGATTCTGTATCCCTTCAAACGAGGGCTCCGCTAAGTCGGGTGATGAGCGGAAGAGGCCAGGACTTGCTTCCTTCAAACTGTCTGTGTGCACAGGCACCGAAGGACTGGACATTCATTTCATCCCATTTACTAAACTAAGTGAGCTGGTCAGTTTCAATATTCCTTCCAGGTCCAGATTTCTTAAAAACAAAGTCACCACTTCCACAGACTTCTGAGGAGAGTGTATGTGAGTCCTGAAGTCTGGGAACTGCCAGTTACCTCCTAGTCCAGGCTGCTGATTCTAAGCACAGATCTAAGGAGTGCTGGGAGCATCCTTCCCAGAGCAGCCGCTGCCTCTCCTAGGAAAGCACTCACTGCCTAAGGTTCTCCAGTCACCCAAGTCCCGGATCTGGTGATCCTGGAATAGCATTTCCTTTGCCTGAGTAGTCATTTTTGTACCTGGAGGCATCACTAACCACATGGCTTTCAGCTTTTTTATAGATCTCTTAAGACTGTACTTTCTTTTCCCCTCATTTTATTTATTTTTTTATTCTTTTTAAGTTGAAGTATGGCAGTGGCACCCCACTCCAGTACTCTTGCCTGGAAAATCCCAGGGATAAGGGAGCCTGATGGGCTGTCGTCTCTGGGGTCGCACAGAGTTGGACACAACTGAGGCGATTTAGCAGCACCATGGTTAATTTGCAATGCTGTGTTAGTTTCAAGTATACAGCATAATGAGTCATATATATATATATATATATATAAAACAAGATATTGAACATAGATCCCTGTGCTATACAGTAGATCCTTGTTGATTATCTATTTTATATATAGTAGTGTGTATGTTAATCTCAAACTCCTAATTTATCCCTCCCCCATCCCCTTCCTCTCTGGTAACCATGTTTGTTTCCTGTGTTGGTGTGCCTATTTTTATTTTGTAAGTAAGTTCATTGGTATCATTCTTTTAGAATCCACATATAAGTGATATCATATATTTGTCTTTCTCTGCCTGACTTACTTCATTTAGTACAATCATCTCCAGGTCCATCCATGCTGCTGCAAATAGCATTATTTCATTCTCTTTTTGGCTGAGTAGTATTTCATTGTGTGTATGTGTATATATACACAACATATTCTTTATCCGTTCATCTATTGATAGACATTTAGGTGGCTTCCATGTCCCGATTATTGAAAATAGTGGTGCAATGAACTCAAGGGTGCAGTTATGGTTTTGAATTAGAGTTTACTCTGACATCAACATGGTCTGTGCCTATAAGTGGTGAGAGGGAAGATGGAACAAGGCACATGTGTGTGTGTGAGGAGAGGTTGCTGTGGGTAGAGAGAAGTGGGAGGGAATGAATGAGCAGGGCTGCATGCTGCTCCTGGAATGTGCCCTCTATCTTCCAGGCCATCAATCTCACCTTTTTCAGCAGAACTCTCTTTACATAATTCCTTATTCCTGGAGCTCAACAATAGAATTCAACAATGGGAGAAGAAAGGCAAGGAAATTTTTTAGAGCACAGACCTCTTTAAAAATTTCACGTTATGTGCAACGAATGAAATATTGAACATCCGGTATATTATTTTAAAAAGGGATATTAAACAACAGTGCGAGACTGTCTGATTATATTACAAAGTCTATCTTCTCATGTGTCAGCAACAAGTAACGCTGAAGGAGGCCTAATTATCATACTCACAGTGGTCCAGGTAGTAAAACAGTTATGCTTTGCATTGCTCAGGATGTTCAGAGCTGAAATAGATAACTATGTGGGAGACTAGTAATAGGTAATTATTCTCTACTTACATATTCAGCCTCATAATTCTAAATTAAGGTAAGTGGAAAAAGCTTATAAAATATTCAAAGCTCCTTTATCTTTCCTCCTCCCTCTTATTAGAAACTGTGCATGAATTTGCATAGAATAAACTGAGCTCATAAATCAAAGAGGAAACTGCAAGAATGCTCTTTGTAAGTTATAATTTAAGGTTAACTGTAGCACATTTTGCTTACTGTATTATTAATGACTTTCGTTCACTCATGACAAGATTACATATTAAAAATTGTTGGTAGACAAAACTCAGTTCATAATCAATTTGCTTCTTAATGTGAGCAATCTGCGTGCATCCCTACGGCGGAGGCAGGTTTAGCGAGGATAATGGAAGGAGTGCCTTGGGAAGGATGGTTTTCACACAGCTGAGCTCCCTCGAGGCTGTGATTGACAGGCAGCCTCAAAGGAGAATGAGGCCACTGAGGCTGGGCAGCCCCGGATGGCTCAGGCCTGGCTCAGGGCTGCTACCTGAGGCTCCTGGGTTGGCCCCCTCTCCCAGGGAGCCTCCTCTCTCTTTCCTCCTGTCATCTTACAGCACTTGACACTTACCCACCACTCACCAGTACTCGATATCTGTTTAGCCTCATGGCCTCGTGTTTTAAAATTCATCACATCCATTTACTGGAAAATGTTTTCCCTTTGCACTGTTAAGCCAAGTCCCTTTCCACGTGTTTTCTCAAATCAGGTTTTCGGGTACTTGAGCGGTTTTTCTCATTTTCTCTTGTTCTTCCTTGTTCACGGCATGTTTAGATATTTAGCCAGTTCCTTGCCTTCACTTCTGTGTTTCAGCACTGCTGCTCCTCTTTTGAAATGCTTTTTCTTTTGCACTTGAACAAAGGATTGCCAACCCTGCCTTGGCAATTATAGCTTCCCACCTCCCAAACCTGTCTGAGGGTAAAATTTTCATTCGAGTAGAGTTAGATACTGGCTGCCTTCTGATGCCTGTGCTACAGAAAGACTAGCCTTGCTCTCAGCTGCGGAAGCAGAGTGATGGGATGTTCGCAGGTTATTTCTCTGGAAGTCAGCACGGGTGGGCTTACTCTTGTGCTGTGGTCTTGTGCGGCAGCCCTGGCTCTGCTTCAGGTAGGATTTTGGAGGAAGAATCATCTCTGAGCCGTGCACATGCCTGCGTGTTTTCTGAATGTGTGGGGAAGCATCTGAAAATCTTATATTGCCACATTAAATTGCTTTATTTCATTAATGCTTTAAATCCCAGTATTGTAGATTCAGATGGGTAGACAATTATTTATCTCGAGTATGTCTTGAAATTATGTCAGAAGCCTTTATGCTGGAAACACCTGAGGCTTCACTTCCTTGGGATGAGGAACTTCGGATGTGGATGTAGTGTCTCTAAGATGGAGAAAGCATTGACCGTAGATTCTAAACTATCATCAGGGAAGACTGGGGTGGACAATCGTTTCTTATTTGACACTAATTTTGAATCAATGAGACTGACTTCCTGTCTTGACCTCCGCTGCCTCAGAGGCTCTCCCTCCCCTTCCGCATGCAAATACTCCAAGGAAACTAGAAATGTTCAGAGGGACTTAATGCAAAGTCAGAGGAGCCACAAAGATAAAAGAACATGTTGAGAGGTGGTGTTGGCAGAAAAGAGAGTCTGAGAGACGTGCTGAGGTATGAAGACGCATGGATGCTCGAAGGGGAGGTGACTCGTCTCAGATGGAAAAAAAGCCAGGACATTCATTAAATTCAAATGAAATAACGGGGATGAAAGGGAAAGTCAAAAGCGACTTTTTTCTTTTTCTGCTTGAGTTGAACATTGAGTGATCTTAGGAGCTGCTTCTTCAGCCTTGTCTTCCTAGACTCTCGTCTCAGGGGCCTCATTACTCTCGGGCTTCGGCCTTGACTCTTAATCCCTGACTCTTACATCCCTCACCTCAGTGCAGCCTACACTCCAGGCTTGTGCTTTCAAGGCCCTGCCTTTTGCTCCCATGAAGCACCTACAAGTTACGTTGTCCCAAATGAACTCCCTTCTTTCCCACTCAAACAACCCCTTGGACTCCCCATTTCTGTGCATTGCAGTCACCCTCCCAGCCCCCAGGCCACATCCTGACAGTCTTTCAGCATTCCCTGCCCCTCCAGGCTCCAAGCCCTCCTGACCCTACCCAGCATGTTCCAAGTCACCCCTCACCTGCAGCCCCTGAACTTGCCTTAGCACAAGTGTTCATTGGGAACCACTGAGATTATCCAGTGATGGATCTTTGGCCAAAGTTATTAATCCTCAAGCTGTCATATACATCACTATAGTGTAGTTTCCTAAAACAAATCTTTTTTTTTAAAGAATTTATTTATTTATTTTAATTGGAGGATAATTACTTTACAATGGGTTTCCCTTGTGGCTCAGCTGATAAAGAATCTGCCTGCAATGTGGGAGACCTGGGTTTGATCCCTGGGTTGGGAAGAGCCTCCGGAGAAGGGAAAGGCTACCCACTCAAATATTCTGGTCTGGAAAATTCCATGGACTGTATAGTCCATGGGATCGCAAAGAGTCAGACATGACTGAGCAACTTTCACATTCAATACAATATTGTGGTGGTTTTTGCCATACATTGACATGAATTTTGCTATACATAGCCATGGGTGCACATGTGTCCCCCCATCCTGAACCCCCTCCCACTTCTCTCCCACCCCATCCCTCTGGGTTGTCCCAGAGCACCGGCTTTGAGTGTCCTGCTTCACGAATTGAACTTCCACTGCTCATCTGTTTTACATACGGTAATATACATGTCTCAGCGCGTTCTCTCATACCACCCCACCCTTGCTTTCTCCAGCATAGTTCAATAGTTTGAACTTTTGATCATGCCCCTTCCTTATTTAAAATCTTTCACTGGCTCTTTGAATGATCAACTCGGATTTCTCAGTGTGGCTCTATAACCCTTATGATCTTCCTCATGTTTGCTTATCTATTATTTTCTACTTCTCCAACTATAGACTTGTGGATTTCAAATCAAACATTATTCTCAACTTCTCTCTCTCTTTCTCCTATAGCATCTAAATTTTAGGCAGTCATTCTTTATTTCACTTTTAGCCAAAGGCAGAAATTTTATTTCTGTAATGTTGCCAAAATGTTAATTTAATTCATTAAAAAACATTGACAAGCTATTATGAAACTCTAGGAGTTGGAGGAGATGGGGGAAGTGAAGATAGCTGAGTGAAAGCAGAAAGTAGCCATGGGTGCACATGTGTCCCCCCATCCTGAACCCCCTCCCACTTCTCTCCCACCCCATCCCTCTGGGTTGTCCCAGAGCACCGGCTTTGAGTGTCCTGCTTCACGAATTGAACTTCCACTGCTCATCTGTTTTACATACGGTAATATACATGTCTCAGCGCGTTCTCTCATACCACCCCACCCTTGCTTTCTCCAGCATAGTTCAATAGTTTGAACTTTTGATCATGCCCCTTCCTTATTTAAAATCTTTCACTGGCTCTTTGAATGATCAACTCGGATTTCTCAGTGTGGCTCTATAACCCTTATGATCTTCCTCATGTTTGCTTATCTATTATTTTCTACTTCTCCAACTATAGACTTGTGGATTTCAAATCAAACATTATTCTCAACTTCTCTCTCTCTTTCTCCTATAGCATCTAAATTTTAGGCAGTCATTCTTTATTTCACTTTTAGCCAAAGGCAGAAATTTTATTTCTGTAATGTTGCCAAAATGTTAATTTAATTCATTAAAAAACATTGACAAGCTATTATGAAACTCTAGGAGTTGGAGGAGATGGGGGAAGTGAAGATAGCTGAGTGAAAGCAGAAAGTGAAGGCAAACAGAGAAGACGAAGAGGACCTTTCCCTCTGCAGCAGCCCTGTTTGCTTTCCAAGAGCACAGCAAGTACCCCTGAGGAATAGTCCCACTAACACTGTTCTGGGGCCATCTGCAATCCTAGATGTTCTGACCTTCCTTTGAGTGGAAGCCGAGTAATGGCTTCACATTGATTGACCAGCTTGTAAGGGCTACTTATTCTCCCAGCTTTTTAAACTCAGAGGCACAATATCCCAAACTAACACTTGAAATGGGATTCCATTATTACATTGAAATTATTACGTGTTTGTTTTTCACATGGTTACATAATTTCAGCTGAGCTCACCTGTAAGATTTCAGGCTTTCTAATTTGCCAAGTTCAGTTTGTTATAGGCACATATTTAGTTCTTCTGTTGCCAAGGGGTCCATCACAGGAGAGGGCTTGAATATTCATTAAAGTGCCACATTGCCTTTTTACCTTGGGGAGGCTGTGACCTCCAAAGTTGGAAGAAAGATCCATGCTCTCCACATAAATGAGGATTTTTCATTCTGATTTTGAGTGGGGAATCCCAGAAGGGTGGGGAATGGGAATTAAAGCGCACACACACACACACAGACACACACACACACAGAAAAAAACCCACAAAAACAGAAACAAAGGGGAAAAAGAAGGAGAAACTCAGTTTGTGTATTTCTGTTTCTTGCTGGTGAGTCTGACAATAAAACTGTAAACATTACAGTATAGAAATTGCTTAGTAGCTCATTTGAAAGTTATCCCTCCAAAGTCACAAAATCATTCATAATTAATTGTCAATTGATTGATGCAGGTCTATGCCGTAAGAGTTCTGAGGAGGTGAGATCAATGTGGATTGAGGCAGCCCAAGGGCCCTGAACAAATACCAGGACTTCAGTGTAAAATGGAAGGAGCAGCTTTTGAGGGTGGGGAGGCAACGGTGGTCCCTGAGTGACTTGGATTTACAGGGTCATGATGCTCCCAACAGGGTGCCCTGCAGACGCTGGCTAAAGTAGAACATATATCATATCTGAGCAAAGTGTCATCGACACCTTCACTGCATGGGGTGTTTTGAGCAGTTGCACTGAGGCCTCCTAGATTTAGTACAGAATTTGTGTTTGACTCAGTGTTCTGTATGGAAGCATATAGAGCACTTCTCCATTTCCTCTCTTGTCTAATTCTTTTCTATGGAGGATGCTAACCGCTATTGACACTTTGATATGCAGCTCTCTTTCTATGCATTTATATATGTAGATATAGATACATATCCGCGTATACACCAACATTCATACAAATTCTAATCCTAAATGGATCAGTTATATGTATTCAATTCTCATGTGTTGCTTGATTTATTGTCTAAGTATGTACCTGAATGATCATTCCTCATCAATTGCCTTCATTCTTTTACATTCCACAGTGTCCTAGGGGAAATGGTAACCCATTCCAGTATTCTTGCCTAGAGAATCCCCATAGGCAAGAGCCTGGTGGGCTACAGTCCATCAGGTTGAACAGAGTGAAGTGACTTAGCACGCACTGGATTGATAGCCATTTAACTTGTTTTCAATTTTTCTCTAGGGTAAAAATCATCTTGATATTTACACGTTTGGACCAACTATTCATTTCTCTGTAGGACAGGTTCATAAAAGTAGAACTGCTAATTTTGAAAAAAAGCCACTAGATTAAGTTCCAAAAAGATTCTATTTGCATCACACTGAAGTATATAATATGTATTAATGCCCACTTCCCCTCATCAATGTTATCTTTTTCTGTTTGCAAAATTGGTGTGTGAAAATTGATATTTCATTGTTTTAAAATGAATGTTATTGATTACTAGTGACGTTTAATATCTTTTTAATGTGATTGATCCTTTTTTTTAAGTCTTTTTTTTTTATGGTTCCAAAGAAGCCATTTGTCTCATTTCTATTTCTCATTAAAATTCCTCAATTAGAATAAAATCAGTTTGACTTCACTGAATCTTTCCTAACCATCAAATACCTAAGCCAAGTAATGTGAAAGTGTTAAGTGAGTTAAATAATCAATTGATCAATATGTATTCACTGGGCAATTATTGCTTCTAGTCTGTTCTGGATATTGTTGTGGATATGGCGCTGGCCTTTAAGAAGCTTATGTGATCTTTTAGGGTGATAACACTCAAACTGTAATCAATGGCAGTACTACTGTTTACTAGACCCCGAGGACTGTAGGAAACCCTGAAAGAGAGGGGCTTTGTGGGTTGGAGTAGCTGAAAAAGGCTTAATAAAGAAGTTGTAGTTGTTTTTAACCTTGAAGAGGCCTTTTGGAGGAAGGGAGTACATTTTAGGTTGGGAAGAATAGGTGAGACAAGACTCTACGTGGGTAAATTGCAGCTTTTGGAGAGTAACAAGGAATGTGGTCATCTTGAAGTAGGAATCATGGAAACCTAAAGGAGTCCACAAATTCTTGAGCTGCTGTGTATACTACCCCCAGCCCCATCACAAACACAAACACACACACATTACTGTTTCAATCTCTAGTGTGAGGAGTTTCCCTCTGCCCACCCTTGTCTTGATCTGCCTTTGTGAGGCTATATGTCAGGGAGTAGGCTATCAGGCTCAGGGTTCAGGAGGACAGTTAAGGACAGGGGCAAAGCTCTGCCTTGTGAAACTCCACCAGATCCCCCAGGAAGCTGCTGGATCAGAGACCTGCCTGATTGCAGCCCCTAAAGCCTCATCATTTTGTCCAGAGGTGCCATTGCTGCAATTACAATCCAAACCCAGAGTCAATTACTCACTGTGTGAATCACCCCCAAAAGATTGCTTTTTCCTTTTCCATTAGTATCACACATAATTGCACTCTGTGTGGTTCCTAAACTCTTATTCCTGACTTCAGTGTCCGTGAGGATGTGGGGTGGTTATAAAGTCCCTTCAGCTCCTATCACTGACCTCACTGACACTTTACATAAGGCTCTTTTATTATTTTCTTTATTAACAATACATCCAAACTCTTACCATTAATTTTTTAGCTCCTTGTGAGAAAAGAATCACTGTGTTTTCCCTGCTGATTTTTCCATATGTTCATCCTTTCCTCTTTTTATTTGTCTCCTTATTAATGGGGAATGTTAACACTCATGCACCCTTCAGCTGTAGGGGTGCCTGATTTTGGTGGTTCTGTGCTTTCTTTTTGATGGGCATTCTCCATTGCAAACCCCACCCTTCCCTACCTCTTGGCTCACAAGATCACAATGAACTGACCCAGGGCGTCTATTTCTCTGTCTTTCTCCCTGTTTCAATGTCAATCGAGCCGTTAAGCCCTGCTTTCACTTTCTTTCTGCTACTGAGAGTGGCTGCCCCATGTATGAGCTGCCCCTGCGTGGGTGCATGCTAAGTGACTTCAGTGAGTCCTACTCTTGGCAACTCCATGGATGGTAGACTGCTGGGCTCCTCTGTCCATGGGTCTCCAGGCAAGAATACTGGAAGGTGTGGCCATGCTCTCCTCCAGGAGATCTTCCTGACCCAGGGGTCAAACCCATATTTTCTGTAGCTCCTGCATTGCAGATGAATTATTTACCACTGAGCCATTAAGGAAGCCCATCACCTGCCCTTAGGGTTACTGTATGGGATCAAGTAACTCATCATCAAAGGGCAAAAGCCGTGCTGATCCCTCACCATCAAGGGAGACAGAAGATGAGAAGAAGCTGGGGTGGGGCAGGACATCAACCCAGCTGGATGAAAGAAGGAAGCAGACAGGCCTCCATCTGGCAGACAGAGGACACTGTTCCATATTCGGGCCAGAATTCAAAGCCCTAGTCTGGTTAAAGAGAATCATTAGTAGGGGATTTTAGTCAGCGGAGATATTTCCAGAAAGTCAAATAGTAGTGGCTCTTGGAAACATTTCACAGGAAACACACTCACCAGCTGGAGTATATGATGGGCTGAGGCATTCAAAAGCCAGAACAGGAATATGACACAATGCAGTGTGCAAACATTCCAGACATGTGGGCAATGTCTTAGTCCAGGAGCATGGGGGCCAGAAAGGATAGGAAACCCAAGCCAAGGTACAGTCATGAGACTGGACAAGCAGAGGAGGGCTTCCAGGGAGGCATATAGAGTGTGAATGAGTATTTAGAGAGCACCACCAAGTCTAGGGGCTTCGCAGATGGCGCTAGTGGTAAAGAACCCATCTGCCAATGCAGGAAACATAAGAAATGTGGGTTTGATACCTGGAACAGGAAGATCCCCTAGAGGAGGGCATGGTAACCCCCTCCAGTATTCTAGCCTGGAGGATCCCACGGGCAGAGGAGCCTGGTGGGCCACAATCCATAGGGTCGCAGAATCAGACACAACTGAAGTGACTTAATACATACACATACACACACACCCTCCAAATCTAGAGTCACAAATTTAATGATTTTCCCCCTATAACTAATGTCTCACTCCAATTCAGCAGTCTATTGTGGTATTTCCTGCAAATTGCCTTCTTCAAACCTTTTCAATTTAGTTTCCGTGAAAGTAATAATTATATTTCTTTTGCAATCATACTTTGTTGATTTATATAACATTTAGTTAAAATGTGTCATTATAATAAAAAGCCCCAAATGGCAAAAATATATTTGGTCATAAACACAACTGACTCTTGGTGAACATGGAACTCACAGGTGGAAACAGAGGTATGTAGGTAAACCAGGGAATTGCCTCCCAGTCAGAGGCTTTTAGTTTGCTCTGGGCATAAGAGAGAATACCAATTAATCTTAAGTGTGAGGTAAGTGCCATTTCTTGTCCTTCTCTCTACTGCCTCTTAGCCAGAAGGAGGAGAGTATAAGGCCCTGAAGGGTGAAGGATCAAGAATTCAAGGAGGGAATGTGGCTGAAAAATGAAAGGTGATGAGTTGCTTAAAATCTTCTTATTTATATATATTTTCTGTATACATGGGAGAATGCAATGGCACCCCACTTCAGTACTCTGGCCTGGAAAATCCCATGGGCAGAGGAGCCTGGTAGGCCGCAGTCCATGGGGTCAAAGAGTCAGACACAACTGAGCGACTTCCTTTTCACTTTCATTCATTGGAGAAGGAATTGGCAGCCCACTCCAGTGTTCTTGCCTGGAGAATCCCAGGGACGGGGGAGCCTGGTGGGCTGCCGTCTATGGGGCTGCACAGAGTTGGACACGACTGAAGTGATTTAGCAGCAGCAGCAGCAGCAAATAGAAAGGCAGTTGAAATAGCAGGCGTGGACTATTTTTCAAAGGAATTAGGGGCCCAGGTAAAGGAGAATGATAAGGACTTTAGTGGAGGAACAAGAGACGATCAAGGCAAACTTTGTAACATAAACAAGAGAAAATTATGTTTATAGTTGAAAGTAGCTTGTTGATGGAGAGGGATGTTGGAAGATGAAGCTGAGAAGATGTGCTTCAAAAACAAAAGGAAATGATACAAATATCAGTTCATACAAGAGCAGATAAAGTTCTAAGACAAAAGCAGGGATGTATGGAAACACTGAGACATGATTCAACAACCTCTCCAAGAAAATAATCCATAGATCTGTAGACTGAAACGATATTTTTAATGCAATGATATTACTGGAAATTACATACAGTGATTGTGTAAATGAGGGAATTGAAACTATATAAATGCAGTGAGAAAGACTTACCAGGTAAGGATAAGACTAAAATGTGAACAGAAATACGAAAAGGGATTTTCCAGGCAAAGTAACAGGGTGGGGAAGTTTTGAGCAGAGAACTCACAGGTGTATCTCACAGTGTGATGATGCAGAGTTGGGTTAGTGGTTTGGTGTGGATTTTATGAAATAGCAGGCGTGGACTATTTTTCAAAGGAATTAGGGGCCCAGGTAAAGGAGAATGATAAGGACTTTAGTGGAGGAACAAGAGACGATCAAGGCAAACTTTGTAACATAAACAAGAGAAAATTATGTTTATAGTTGAAAGTAGCTTGCTGATGGAGAGGGATGTTGGAAGATGAAGCTGAGAAGATGTGCTTCAAAAACAAAAGCAAATGATACAAATATCAGTTCATACAAGAGCAGATAAAGTTCTAAGACAAAAGCAGGGATGTATGGAAACACTGAGACATGATTCAACAACCTCTCCAAGAAAAGAATCCATAGATCTGTAGACTGAAACGATATTTTTAATGCAATGATATTACTGGAAATTACATACAGTGATTGTGTAAATGAGGGAATTGAAACTATATAAATGCAGTGAGAAAGACTTACCAGGTAAGGATAAGACTAAAATGTGAACAGAAATACGAAAAGGGATTTTCCAGGCAAAGTAACAGGGTGGGGAAGTTTTGAGCAGAGAACTCACAGGTGTATCTCACAGTGTGATGATGCAGAGTTGGGTTAGTGGTTTGGTGTGGATTTTGCGCAGAGTGCTTGTGGTGGGGTGGGAGTTGCGGGGCAAAGCTGAAGCCGAGCACATTGGCAGCAACAGTTTTACTTTTATTCTTAGAGTGAGGAGATTGATTTTTACCTTGTAAATTTGGGAACTTCTGTCCAGCAATGGTTTTGGAAAATCTGATTCATGTTTATTATGAAGTTGCAGACATAATAGCATGAAAGAAATGCAATAACTGGATTATTTTCCTGGAGCAATAGTTATAGTCCGCTGTTTTGAGAAAAAAATCTCTCTTCAGCATCTTAAAGGGGCATGTGGAATTTGAAGCATAAAACAGAAGGTCTTTGTTTCCTAATTTAGGCCTAATGAGAATTCTTTCTCTGTATATATACAGATATATGGGCTTCCCTGGTGACTCAATGCCAAAAAGAATCTGCCTTTCAGTGCAGGAGACATGGATTTGATACCTGGGGTGGGAAGATACCCTAGAGAAGAAAACTGTAACCCACTCAGAAAATCTGACTCATGTTTATTATGAAGTTGCAGACATAATAGCATGAAAGAAATGCAATAACTGGATTATTTTCCTGGAGCAATAGTTATAGTCCGCTGTTTTGAGAAAAAAATCTCTCTTCAGCATCTTAAAGGGGCATGTGGAATTTGAAGCATAAAACAGAAGGTCTTTGTTTCCTAATTTAGGCCTAATGAGAATTCTTTCTCTGTATATATACAGATATATGGGCTTCCCTGGTGACTCAATGCCAAAAAGAATCTGCCTTTCAGTGCAGGAGACATGGATTTGATACCTGGGGTGGGAAGATACCCTAGAGAAGAAAACTGTAACCCACTCTAGTATACTTGTCTGGGAAATCCCATGGATAGAGGAGACCGATGGGCTATATACTCCATGAGGTCGCAAAAGTATCAGACATGACTTAGCAACTAAAACAACAACAACAATAACAACTATATATATATAATATGTGTGTGTGAGTGTAAGCATATACATACATATATATATATATATATATATATATACACACACATACATACATTGATCCAGAAAATAAGATGAAATTGATGTACAGGGTTAAACTGTAGAGGCTATCTTTATGTTCAATAAAGCATTTTAATTTTCAGAAAGAAGAAAGAAATGGGAAAATAACAAGGAGGCTTCCGTCTGAGATCCCAAGGCAGAGGTAAAAGGCTAGAAGTGAAGATAAATGTGAGCTCTCTGCAGAGAAGGAGAATTGCTCTCCTTAACCCAGGCAGGGGAGAATAGGTCCTAAGGAAAGAAGGGTTTAGTAAGACTTTCTGAGGCTTCTTAGTCTTCTATGAGTTTTCTTTCCTTTTCTTTTTTTTGGAAAACATCGACCAGAAAGCTTTGTTGTCTAGGAAAGGGTAAAAGGATGTCTGGCTGAATTGGAATTGACAAAACTAGGCAACTCAGAGAGGGCAGTCTCAGGAGCAGCCTTTAACCACAAAAGAGATATTGAAGGCGATGCAATCGATAGAACTGGAGCGGGCGCGGGAGGAAGATGATGAAACCCATCAAATTCGATCACTGGGCAGAAGTGGTCAGCGTCAGCTTCCTCTTCAAGGGTCACTCGATGTCAGCCTCCATTCAGGGGCTTTGCCTCCCCTGCTGATTGCATTCTTAGGACCATAAAGTTGGAGTGTCAGAGGAAAAATGCATGCTGCCTACTCCAAACTTCTTGAAGTCCCTTTCACAGTGGCCTGTCTGGGTAGGTTTTCTGGATTCCTGGGTTACAGAGACTCAACTGCCCAGAGGACACAATAGGCAGGACCACTCTACCTGAAGACATATTCATCATTCATTCATTTGTTCAAAGTTTATTCCTATTTGCAGCAACTTTTAAAAAATATGGCTATAAATCCTTTGCAGCTTTTTCCATCAAGAGGTGGAGTCTATTTCCCTTGACTGAGCACCTTTCTTGACCTAGCAGAACAGGGAGAGATGTGTGACTGCCCCAGACATCGCCATCATATCTGAGCTGAGACAACTGTGCAAACCCTGCTGAAGCACGTGCACAGAAATGGGCTCAGCTGAGCCCAATTCCAAATGCTTTCCCACAGGGTTCTTAGCAAACAAAGGGGCTCAAAATAAGCATTTGAGTCAATAGGTTTGGGAGTAGTTTATTATGTGGCACCAGATAGCTGATATATTATCTAAAGATAGATTTAGGAAGACTCAAAGTGGAAGGGATCCAGAAATCAGTACTGCTGAATCCTTCCAGGCTACCAGAGGCTCACCAAAATAAGCTTAAGGAGAAAATAGCTATCTTAAAACCATCCTAATAAATTATCATTAAACATCAAGAATCCAATCATAACATTCAGGCAAAACTCCAGGTAAATGCTGATTGCACTTAGAAAACATTCCTTCAAGTGACTACATTGTAACAAGAAAACATGACATGCATAGCATCTAGAAAGGATGTAACAAGAGCCCAAAAGCAAACAAACAAAAAAAGGAGTTCTCTGTTCCTGGAGAGATGAGACAGGGAGTGTTTTGGTATCTCTTGAGTGGCAGATATACGCCTGTCACCGAGTGGGGAGTAATTGCCTGTGAATTTGACTATCTGATTGAGGTCACCCCTTTCTCTACCTGCTTTGTTCCCCTTTTATCAAACACCTTTGGAGTATAATCTGGGTTCGTGGACATACTTGTTCATAGGAGAGCACATTCTTATCCATAAACACTGACAGTCTATCTACTTACTAGTTATATTTCTCATTGTAAATTAATGAACTGAGCTTCTGTGTTTTATAGACTGTCTTTGTAAACTTGATTCATGCATTTGCTGGGCTACCAGTCTGACTTCATGCCTATAAGCCTAGGATGAAGAGAATGGTGAATTCACCAAACATATGCTCTCTCTGAGTGGCAAACAATTGCCTTCACTGGCAATAACTGACCCCATTTGTACCTTTTACTCAAACTCAGAACAGCCCAAGTCTCCTGATGTTCTGGTCAAGGCCCCTTTCACTTCTCCTTGTGGTTAGTTATAATGCAAGCAAATGCTCCTTGAGGGTTCACTGGGTGCCAGACATTGCTCTAAGGGCTTTACAAGGGTAAAGTAAACCTCATAGTGACCTGAGGCATAATGCTATTCTGATTTGACAGATGAGGAAACTGAGAGACAGACAGGTGTAGTAATTTTCACATAGCTAGGAAACACAGAGCTGGGATTCAAACTTAGGAGGTATATTTCAGGATGCTTACCTATGACCACCAAGCTCACTGATGGACATTACTTCTCCAACTAGGGATGATGCTTTCTTTTTTTCAAATCCCATCCCTTTAAGAGGAAATCTGAACATCTCCAAACGACTATCAGATTAAGTCAAAAGTCTTTTATATGGCTTTAAAGGCACTCTTGAATCTGATCTCAAGGTATTGATAGAACATCAACTCCTATGTTTCATTTAATTTTAACAATTACCTGAAATATTTTATATGCCAGATATCAAGCTCTATGCTGATGGAAAAACAGTGATAAATAAATAGCTTATAAATAAGCAATTAAAACACAAACCTGTGAAAATATAGCAGAATTAGGCAGTTGGTGTGTGTTTGCAGCAGAAGAAATTCACCTCTGAAATGGGGATGCTGATGACTTGGAAAGGAGATAGAATGTAAGGTCATCTCACTGAGGACTGTGTTAGACCAAGTGAAAAGAGAAAATAATTCATTACAGATAAGAAGAACAGCATAAGCAAAGACAAGATCTTAAAAGAGCCAAGGTCATTTTGGGAACAGAAAATGCACAAGTGTGATAAGAGCAAATGAGTATGATTGCAATTAATGTTGAAAAAATAGAGTGCAGCTGGTGGTGGACAGGCTAAGAGGTTTAAACTAAAGGGATAGGTCAACTCAGCGATTTTAGCACATTCACAGTGAGTTTATGATTGAAGCCTTGAGAATTGTGAGGCTCTTCAATGGAGACTTGAAAACACAATCAGTGCTTGAGAGGACTACTCATTTAACTCCTTGTTCTGAACTGTTTATCTGCAGCTCTGATGGAGAATCATGGGGTGCATACACACTAATGTGGTGTTTCCAGGGGCACATTCTGAGTCTCAGTATTCACTCCAAATGCTCCCTCAGTTGATGATTTCCAGGGTCACCTATGTTTGAGACAAGCCTAGTATATCTCTGTCTTAAATGTTTGCAAAGCTCAACAAGATATTAAAACCACACAAAAATGTCTTTAGCTATATCTAGTATAGCTTTCCAAGCTTATTGCTTTGAAATTTCCCTTGGCTTCTGAAAACACTATTATTATCATATAGGTTAGTGTTCCCTTCTGTTGAAGATCTGGGAATCTTCTATCTAGTTGATGTCCTTCATTAAGCAAATGCCACAATACATCTTCTTCCTTTTGGAGACAGTAGGCAGAGCACAGAACTTGCAATGGGGCAGCTAAGTTCTGGTCCTCAGAACTGACCAACAGTGTGACTTTGTATAGGTAATGGGGCTGAACCAACATTTTTTCATAGGATGAGTGAAGCCGATGACTCCTGACCTTTCTTCTAAGACAATCACAGGAATAGGTTGGATGAACATATTCATAGTTTTGAATATACAAGGATAGTTATGGTTTTATACACTGAAGTTTTGGTCTGAATTCTGAACCAGGTCAGGAGTGTATTAATATTATAACCAGATAATATCTCTGTACCACTCTCTCTGGACTCAAATGACCTAAAATAGCGTGGCTTCTGCCTTAACCCCTAATCTTAAGTCATCTGAGAAAAGAAGCATGAGCTGTAAGATAAAGAAAACATTCCTACCACCAGCTGCCCTACAAATGTTCTGTGCAAAAGTCCTGAACTGGAGATCTTAGAAACAGGGTTGTCAGTACTGACTGGAACAAGTAAGTCCTTTCAGTTGGCTGCAGTTTCATGACTTTGGAAAGTGGATTTTAGACTAGACTGGGGTCAAATTTCTCTCAGTGTGCAAAAATATTGCTCTTGTGATCATGTAGAAGGGAACATTAGGAGGTAAAGGAAAGTTTGGAATCCCATTTCATTCTGAAGAGATATTGAGTGTTTCTGTTTCTTACTTCTGTCCTTACATGTATAAACTTTCCTTACATGGAAGAGCTCAAATTTAGCATGTGAATGTCAGACAGGAAACCTGGAGGTTTTTGAGATTAACATTCTGGTAAACCCATCTCTAGTGATTCAGGCACTTCTTTGCACCATTTGTCTGCTTTGAGCATCTGTTTTGATGTCTATATACTAGCTTTGAGTTCACCTCCTAACCAAGAGGATCCACCATGTGAATTCCTGAACTCCAGAAATCAGGGCCCATCAAGCAATGGCTGCTCTAATTTCCCAAAGAGGCCAACTCCTCCCCCAGAACTGCAACTAAAGGAAAGTAAAAGCTGGCTGTGACAGCTCAAATGCAATGGCCTCAGATTTCCTCTTTTCCTAAGCCTTTTTTTTTAAATGAATTGCCAAGAGGATATTGGTTGGAGAGGCTGAAAGGGAATTAGAAAGGTGGAAATGTAAAGTGCAAAGTGGGTGCCTTCATGGATAAAAGTATTTGGAGGAGGACACGTTGAAAATCTGTTGAGTTTAGGAGGTATACAATATCTTTTATGTTTTATTGTTGCTGTAATTGGACTAAGAAATCCTCTTATGGAGTTGGCAGTGAGATAGTCAACCAACCCCAGGAATACCAATATGCCAAAAGGAAACCTTTCCCTTTCAAGCAAATAAAATATTAAGAGGGCTCAACAAGAGCCAGTGGGAAGTGGCCTGGAGAAGGAGATGAAAAGTTAATTTTAATGCATGGAAGACTAAGTAATTCACTTATTTCACAACCTCAATCAATTTTAATATTTTAGTATTTAATGTGAATGTAGTGTCTCTCCAATAATATTTTAAAATTTGTTCTCCCTTTTTGGCTTTTGTCCTATGAGTACTTTCTATTTTCTTAGCCATGTTTCTTAGTGTCTAGATAGGGAGGTTTCAATGATTTCACATTACTCAAGGCTAGAATCTACCCTCTCCTCTCTTCACCAGTTTTAAAAGTTGTAAGATTACTAATTTGGGAGCAGAGGCAGCAGGAAAGACCCTAAACCAGCTTTTAGGCAGGCTGATTTTTGGAGAGGCCATGGAACCCTGAGAGCCTCTCACATCTTCTGGGACAAGCCATTGTGTGGAGAGCAAAATGGGGTCATTTAGTCATTAGTCCCTCAGATATCAGCCCAAGAGGGGAAGCTGTCTGCCTTTCCCCACAATTTAGACACTTATCTTACAAATTCACCAAGCTCGGTGATTTCTGAACAATGCCAGCTGTTAAGCAGCCATTTCCCTGGCATTTTCCCCATAATTTGATTTGAAAGGAAAAGATTAAACTCAGTCCGACCCAGAACTGTCAGCCCAATGCCCTCAAAGAGTTTGACAGGAAAAAAAAAAAAACAAACCACACACACACACACAAAATCTTGCAGACACTTAGATGAAGAAACCGCCTGCACCTGTGCGTTAAGGCAAGCTCGCAAGCACATCCAGAGGCCAGAAAAGGAAGGTGGGTAGGACCAACCACGGAGACTTCTCCCAGAAAGATGGATGAAAGGGAAAACTAAATTCATGTCCTTATTGATGACCAACTTTTAGGCAATGTTAATTTTAGGAATAAGGCTAGATTGCATTTAAATGGTGAGCAGCTGGTATGAGTTAAAATGTTAGCATTTTAACTATATTTAACAGAAATATTTCAAATGTTAGCATTTTAATGATAGTTATAGCAACTAAGTTTTCCAGGGTGTGGTGATGTCACTGCCAAATCAGTAATAAACATTCTATCTATTCTTCCATAACTGAGTAAATAAAAATATCAGATTTTTTTAAATGAAATACTTATTTTACTTAATGCTCCCCTCAAAGTATGATTTTAATGATAGTCTTACTTTGTTTCTCTGGTAAGGTCATTGATTCCTAGAGAGATTAACTTGTTATCAGTGAAACAGCTGATAAACACTAGAATTGGATTTTGGTCCAGCTTTAGATCCTGGGGTCTTATTGTTTTGCTATGCATCTTCCCTGCAAAAGGCAAGGGAGAAATGTGTTATAAAATTTTTAGCCCATGTTGGTTGGAAACTAACCTGGTGAAATCTGAAACCGGACCCTGTACACAAAGAGTAAGGAGAGACCAAGAAAGAGTCAGCCACTCCAAATTGGTAGGTGGTGGTGTTAAGAAGAAGGAAATTTACAAAGGGGACTTATCTCTAGAGCTGTAAGGTGAATAGATCTGCCCCCACCCGCCAGCATCTTAAGAGTTTATGGAGATTGTGAAATCAGATTCTGTCCCATATACCATCCACATGGTCTCAAAAATATATACCTCCTTCAAGCCTGCATCATTGAAAATGGCTCCCACTTTGGGAACAGTTGGTGAAACATACATTCCAAGGATAGGAAGCAGGGACAATGAGTCTGGGTCCAGCTCTTAGGTCAACCAGCACTCATATCTTCTTGATAATCTCTTCCAACAATCCAATGGTGTTCTTATACTGTTGCTCAAACTTCTCAAATACAAGTATTTTAAATTATCCTTCTTGAAATTGGTCTCATTGTTCTTCTTCCCTGGGGTCTACCTCAGTACTGAGGGATATGTTGGGGAGACCATGGTTGCTTCTGTTGATACGACCCTCTAAGTTTAGAAGCAAGTCTCAAATACTTCTAACTTCTTTTGACAAATGTCAGTGTTTAATATCAAGAAATATATCATAAAATCACAGCATATTCTTTCAATTTAGAAATAATCCAATCCCCTCATTTCACAGGTGAAGAAAGAGTTAGATATAGACACTGACTTCCCCAGAGTCACAAAGATCAGTTCAGTTCAGTTCAGTTTAGTTGCTCAGTCGTGTCCTATTCTTTGTGACCCCATGAATTGCAGCACACCAGGCCTCCCTGTCCATCACCAACTCCCAGAGTCCACCCAAACCCATGTCCATTGAGTCGTTGATGCCATCCAACCATCTCATCCTCTGTCGTCCCCTTCTCCTCTTGACCTCAATCTTTCCCAGCATCAGGGTCTTTTCAAATGAGTCAGCTCTTCGCATCAGGTGGCCAAACTATTGCAGTTTCAGCTTCAACATCAGTGCTTCCAATGAACATCCAGGACTGATCTCCTTTAGGATAGACTGTTGGATCTCCTTGCAGTCCAAGGGACTCTCAAGAGTCTTCTCCAACACCATAGTTCAAAAGCATCAATTCTTCTGCACTCAGCTTTCTTTAGTCCAACTCTCACATCCATACATGACCACTGGAAAAACCATAGCCTTGACTAGATGGATCTTTGTTGACAAAGAAATGTCTCTGCTTTTGAATATGCCGTCTAGGTTGGTCATAACTTTCCTTCCAAGGAGTAAGCATCTTTTAATTTCACCATCTGCGGTGATTTTGGAGCCCAGAAAAATAAAGTCAGCCACTGTTTCCTCTATTTCCCCATCTATTTGCCATGAAGTGATGGGACAAGATGCCATGATCTTCATTTTCAGAATGTTGAGCTTTAAGCCAACTTTTTCACTCTCGTTTTTGACTTTCATCAAGAAGCTCTTTAGTTCTTCAGTTTCTGCCATAAGGGTGGTATTATCTGCATATCTGAGATTGATATTTCTCCCAGCAATCTTGATTCCAGCTTGTGCTTCTTCCAGTCCACCATTTCTCATGATGTACTTTGCATATAAGTTAAATAAGCAATGTGACAATACACAAAGGTCATTGGTGGCCAAATGACAGCTGGATCTTACCTCCTGTATTTTAGTTTATTCTTGTCTCAGTGTTCCATTTCAGAGCATTAATATTTTCATTTTTTACTACTTCTTAGGGTAATGAGACATATGTTTATATATATAAATATAAATAATATGCCTATTATGAATATGTTAAAATTTACCATGGGTATTTGTACTTTAATTTTTTCTCCCAACTTCACCCTTTTTTTTTTTTAATGCAACACGTGGTATGTCTTGCATGTTCTTGACTATTAAGAGTTTCCCTGTTTCTTCATCCTTATCTGTGCCTAGGACAATTCTGTCAAGCATTATGTCCTTATTAATTATTTAATGATTGATCAATCCTCTTTGAGATGAATTTGCAGGCATTTATGATTTTAAAATGTTTGGTGAGTCATTTTTATTATTTCCTATTTTTAAATTGTTTATTTGTAGACTTCTATCACACTCAAGAGGTCATCTTGTGCTGCTGAAACACTGAAATCCATATTCCAAGAGTAACTAGAAGAGCATAGAATTTGGTTCTGTTAATAACTCATTTTGCATTTCTGAAAGTTACTCCATCTCAATTTTCATTCCCATATGCCAACTTTCCTCCTAATAATCAAAAGAAATGGAACTTCAGTAAATAACAAAAATACTTGGCTTAAGACTCAAGGAGGGAGGGTGCCTCCGTCTTCATTTTGAGTCCTTGGAACCTGTCATGAGATAGTCAATATGTACTGGGAAAGGAGAGACTCAGAGGTAGTGAGCAATCAAAAAAGTATTAATATTAGATTGAGAGGATATACAGAGAAGGATATCAGGGATCACAGACATTAATCAGGGCTTTCATTTACTTGGGTTCATAAATACTTTCTTTATTAAGCAATATGTAAAGATAGAATTTTGCCTTTCAGAATTCCCAGAGATGTAAGGGCAGGTTAACCAATCTATACGTACACAGTGCAAATCTTTCCACCTACAGGGAAATGTATGTGTGTGTGTGTGTGTGTGTGTATCACATAGATAATATTCTTTCTTGATTCATTTAATTGCTTTGTATTTGAAAGAACATAGGATGGCTTATGAAGATTTATAACTATAACAACATAAGACATTAAGAATTGGCAAGAATGAAGAATAAACAAAAGAAAAGATTTCAAGTGAAGTTAAGACTGAGGCATACCTAAGATGCATATCATAAAAAACGTATGAAAAAAAGGCATGCATTTGATCTAGGGAAGCCAATAGAACTGTAGTGGCAAAGTGTCCTGACATTTACTAACCTTGTGATTTTAGACAACTTTGTCTATGATTTGGACAAGATTTTGTACATGCTGTGTTTTCAAACACTTACAAAACATTGTCTCTACCCTTCAGGATCTGGCAGTCTGGATGGGGAAACAAGATTTACTCAATGGAAATAATTAGAATTCACCATTGTAAATGTGTCCTCACCCATGCTCCATCTCACTCAAAGTTCAACCTTCTCCTTTTTTCTTCTGGGTTAGCCAATCGGATGTCTGTGCTCCCTTCCCTCCCACCTTGCGTAAGGTCACCAGCCGTAACAATTATGTTCTGTCCCATCACTTTTCATCAGAGCATTCCTTCAGAGTGTTTCCTTCATTATTGCCAGCTGGAGGTGATCTTCACCACTGTTTTTTGTTGCATTATTTTTCTGTTATTATTGTGCTTTTGATCAAAATCTTGCCCTGTCCTAGCTTTCCCCCCCTGACAGATGCTCCCTACAGCCACACTTTTCAGTGACCTCTGCAGCAGGTCCCTATGTTGTAGCCTTTGTCGTTTCTATCACCCTCACCCCCTGGGGATGCACTCTCATTTAACTTTGACACATATCTTTATTTCTCCCTGGCCTAGAAAGAACTGCTGGAAGTGGTTCACAGTTTCTCAGAGGTGGTAACAATTGGGTGATGCAAATTTTACAGAGGAAACATTAGAACGTGAATGAGCACAGCTGCGAGGCACTCAGTACTGATGAGAAGGAAGCTGGTGCTGGGGTAGATGAGGGCTGGGGCAGTTGAGTCTATCAGAGGGTCGCAAGTGCGAACAGACTAGCTTCTTCAGGCCCAGTGTTCAAAGGTGAATAATCATTCTACCTGCAGAATCTGGAGTTGAGTCCAAGGGTACACTATCCCCAAAAACAAAGGTTTAGAAACTTTCTGCAAGGAGTAGGCTTCCTGTTGTGACATAAGAGATCAATGAGACAGTGAGAAATGTGACGCAGATCAGGTCAGATGCAACTCACAGAGGTCAAGTCCTATCAGTCTGCTCAGTCGCTCAGTCATGTCCAACTCTGCGACCCCATGGACAGCAGCACTCCAGGCTTCCCTGTCCATCACCATCTCCCATGTTCCATCAATTTCTATCTAAATACCTATCTGCTAGAGTCCTGGTTTTGCAAACTTTCTGGAAATTAGTCCATATAAACAGGGTTGTGTTTTATTCCTAGGAAATTCCTATCTAAATATTTTAGATATTAAATTAATAAAAGTGTTATGTATGTTTTAGCTTTCAAGAAGAGATACTGAAAACATTTCAGATTTTATTGTATTTTCAAAGTCATCATAACAAAATACTTCAGTTTACATTTTTAACTGGTATTACTGGAAGCTTTTAAGGTAAGTGGAGCTTTCTGATCATTATAAATGACTCCAAATTACAGTAATTGTTGGCTTCTTATAAACTATTTTTATTATTTTATTGTCTTATATATCACAATATCACATTTATGTTTATGTGTATATGAACATATATAATTCATAGTGATATACATACACTTTAACTGCATTTTTTAGTTTGTGAAAATAGAAAGTGTAAGATGCTTAGTCATGTCTCACTCTTTGTGACCCCATAAACTACACAGTCCATGGAATTCTCCAGGCCAGAGTACTGGAGTGGGCAGTCTTTCCCTTCTCCAGGGGATCTTCCCAGCCTGGAGATTGAACCCCAGTCTCCCCTTTTGCAGGTGGATTCTTTACCAGCAAAGCTGATATATCCCTAATTTTCAGAGTCTTTAAATCTCCAAAGGCCAATGTTTAGTAAATTTGTACACTTAAAATAAGACTTTTGGGGGGGGGCTGGTCAAGAGAAGGACAGACAGATTGGTGAGATGTGTATAGAGAACTGTTATCACCAACATTTTCACTGTTACAGATGAATCTTAATGCAGATTCTGCTCCCAGTCTTTGGGAGAATAAATAGCTGGAGAAGAACGTCACCTTCCTGAATCTGAAAATGAAGTTGATTATGAATTTAGCAGCATACCAGGTGATCCCATACTATGACTTGGTGACTGTGCTTAGGCTGAGGCTATCAAATTATATGTCTTTGGCGATCCCATTTAGCAACTTCTTGGGCACTGATTGACCTTGGGATATGGGATAGAAGCAATTGTCTAGGTATCTCAATCTCATGTTTGTTTTGGGATCAAACATTAAAAATTGGAGACCTCCTGAGAGATAAATCATTCAACTGAGAAGACTGTTAGCTGTTGTTGTTTTGCTTGTACTCAAATTGAGTTGGGAATTAGACCAAAACCAGGATGTCTGGAGTCAGCAGTAGAGCAGGAACAGATAAACATCATATACAATATTAGTGGCAAGAATAGACCCGAAGAGTGATGCCAAAAATAAATACTGGCTGTCTACAAAGAGGATGCCAAGAACCAAGTGGAAATATACCAAAATCAGTCTCAGAAAATAAGGCTAAGTCACAGAGCTAGAGGGAACATGAGATTCAGAAAGTTAAGAGGAATCTATTGTGCAGAATTTCCTGAGTCTGATTACTGAGAAACAGACTTAAACCTGCCTTTTCTCCATTCATGCCTTGGCCTTTCTAAAAGCTTGGCACAAATAGAGTCCCTCGTGGAATTTCTTATACATCCATAGATAGTAGCCTTTCCTGGAAGTCTTGTTAAAAACATAAATGTCTATGTTCAAAACCTGATCCACTGGTTAGTGCAAGAAAATCTACTGGTTTAGAGCCCTTTTTGTATAAAAGGCCAATAGTAACTATTTTTGGCTCTGTGAGCCATATGGTCTCTGTCACAGTTACTCATCACTGCTTCTGTAGCATAAGAACAGCCATACACAATAGAACACATAAACCAATGTGTTACTGTGCCCCAGTACAATTTTTTTTTTTCACAAAACAGGTGGCATGCCAGATTTGACCCGTGAACCATGGTTTCCTGACCCCTGGTTTAGAACTATGTCATTGCTCCCCCCAACACAGTGGCCTCATGCATCTTTGTAAAAAATAGGACTTCAAAATAGAAAGCCAGATGTTTCTTCTAATCACCTATAGTGTTGCAGATAATGCTATTATTGATGCTCAAAATCTCTGACTATAAAAGTTGCTGGGATGTGAGTATACACAACTGTGGCAGCAAATGCAGTTTCTCCTGGAAGTTACTGGCAAGGGAACCCATTTCCCCAAGTAGCTCACTCACTTGCCTGCTCTCATGTTAGAAATTTCACCTTTGGTAGATCGTTTCAGTTCATAGCAGTGCTATGTTTCCTGATAGTGAATGCAAGATAAAGAAGAATTTAATTGTTCCTGCCCTCATGGGGTAAGAAAAGCAAATTTTCTTTTGGCAACTTAAATACTCCTGAGAAGATAAGCAATACTCATCCATAGGAGAAAATGGGTTGAAGACAGAACATGGAGTTTATTTTGTTAGCATCAAGCATTAATAGTTAAGTGTGATTGCTTATAAAAGTCTTTCTGTGTGTGTAAAATGTGGTTGGGAAGCAGTTGATGGAATGTATTAAAGAAATGGGCAGCACTGAAATGAACACTTCCAAAGGCATTTTAGTCAAAATCCAGCTCTTTCATTAAAAAATCATCTTCCAGCTTCCAGTGGGATATAATCAGTTTCTTGATTAGTGTTTGCAGTCACAAGGGTTTAGAGTTGCTTCTACATGACTCAGGGACTTGCCACAATCAGCTCAGAAAAATCAAACTCCCTATAGCTGCTTGTCAACCTCTGTGGGCTCTGGATTCCTGTGGATATGCCAGTCAAATGTAGAATGGTGACAAGATTGACAGTTGCTCTTGGGGACTGTTAAGTCTAGCTTATCTTTCATAGATGGGTAGTGCATCCTAAGATGCGACTTGACTTCTGGGAACAGCTAATTTGATAAACCAATTGAGATAATACCTTTTTAAGTTATTTGCATTTATTTCAGTTAAGATATTTGCATTTTACTAGAGGTTTTATATACTTTTCTCATAAGGATTTACTAATTGGAAATTTCATTAGAAGATGGTCTCAACCACCTGTACTGGAAAGGTTTTAGATCAGAACACTATAGTTAATTGAATGCCAGGAGGCCTGGGTTTTTGTCCCATCTCAAATTACTAAATTAGTTATAACACTATGTTCCCATTATGGTTCTCAGTTTTCTCATTCTATAAAATTAGTTTGGAATTACATGATTACTGCTTAAAACGCCAGGATAAGCTAATTTACACTAAAGTATTAATGGCTGACAGTAGTTTAATTAGTTAGTTATCCAGGTACAGAAGCATTTTGAAAGCTCTTAGACCCCAAAGATTCTGCAGTGTTCTCATTTTGGACATCTCATTTTAGCAATGTAAAGAGTTTTCCATTTTGCTTTAAATTATACCATGTAGGCTGCAGTTCCAATTGAGGCAGACAATTGAGGATTGCTGGGATTTCTGTGAAGATGCAGAGTAAGAAAGGATTTAGAACCAACATGCTATAGTCAGCTGTGCTCTATACACTGTGATTTGGAGTTGGGAAGGGGTGATGCTTTTCAGTCTCAACTTCCCCCAGAGTTTCGAGACAGGGAAACTTGTATTTATTTGGTTCTGACACCTAGATGCAGATGTTCCAATCTGTACATTAATCTACTTTCTTCATCCCCTTGGTTCCCAACCCCATAGATCCCTGTCTTACTGTAAAGATTTTAAGAGTTACTTGGACAGCTGGAAGATAAAACCAGTCAATCTTAAAGGAAATCAATGCTGAATATCCATTGGAAGGACTGCTGCTGAAGCTGAAGCTTCAATACTTTGGCCACCTGATACAAAGAGCTGTCTCACTGGAAAAGACCCTGATGCTGGGAAAGATTGAAGGCAAGAGGAGAAGGGACAACAGAGGACAAGGCCATTGGATGGCTTCGCCCAGTCAATGGACATGGTTTGAGCAACTCTGGGAGATGTCATGAACAAGGAAGCCTTGCGTGCTGCAGTCCAGTTGCAAAGAGTAGGACACAACTGAGCAACTGAATAATGAATAACAATATGAATATATATATATGTAAACATATATATCTATATAAACAATTTTGCTGAACTGTAATTCCTGATGCCAGGATAACCTCCATCTTAAACCTAATTCTCCTCTCTTTTTATTTTGCTTACCCCATGAGGATAGAAATTATTTTTTTCTTCTTTATTTTTCATATGCCATCAGAAGCACTATAAATCTTCCATATCTGATAGGACTCTTAACCTGAAATGACTCTTTCCTCTTAGACAAAAATTATACTTTTTAATGTCTTCTTCAGAGTCATAAGAATTCCTGTCCTCATTCAACAGATTATGACAATCACATTGTGACAGGTGCTCTTTAGGTCCCCTGGGGCTGGAGAGTGAAGTCTACAAGGTCCTGACCTCATGGAGTCTGCATTCTGGCAGTGATAACAGACAATTCACAAATAAAAACCCACATATGTCAGGTCACGCAGGTGCATTCTGGAGGAGAATAAAGCAGTGAAAGTGAAAGCCACTTAGTCGTGTCTGACTCTTTGTGATCCCATTGATTGTAGCCCCCCAGGTTCCTGTGTCCATGGAATTCTCCAGGCTAGAACACTGGAGCAGGTAGCCATTCCCTTCTCCAGGGGATCTTCCCAACCCAGTGTTCGAACCCAGATCTCCTGCATTTCAGGCAGATTCTTTACCGCCTGAGCCACCGGGGAAGCCCAAGAATACTGGAGTGGGTAGCCCATCCCTTCTCCAGCAGATTTTCACAACCCAGTAATTGAACCGGGGTCTCCTGCTTTGCAGGTGGCTTCTTTACTAACTGAGCTATGAGGGAAGCACAGGGAAACCCAAATGAAGCAGGGAAGTCTAAAGAGCAATGGAAGGTGGACGCTGTTTTGATAAGCTAGACAAGGGAGCTCCAAACAGGGCACACTGGATGTGAAGGAGGTGAGCAGAAGCGCTGCCTGGCTCCGGGCCAGAGGATTCCTGGCTTATCATTTGTCCCCATCCACTGTTTCTGACTTTCAGTGATTTCACTTTGCTGATTTGGCAATTCCTGCCTGGACCCTATCCTCTCATCACTCATTTTAAGGCATTCCTTCCTGTGTCCAAGGACCCCTCCTGATGTTTTCAGTTGATTCTTCTTATTCATAGATTCCTTGTTTCCTGATTTTTCTACTTGCTAAAATTACTTGTAATCCCCATTAATACTATGGCATTTCTGTGGTCATCCATGGACATGTACGTGCACCAAGGAGTGAAAAATTCGAGTCACCCCATGTTCATCTCCTCTGAGGCTGAATCAAACAAGCTCTCATCCTGTAAACACATTTCCTCCTCATGGACAGTTTTGTGTGGCATATTTCACATTTTTTTGTGTATTTTGTGCTTTCTGTTGGTGATTTACCTGTTTAAGATGGCCTTTAAGTGTAGTGCTGAGGTCCTGTCTATTGTTCCTAAGCAAGTTAAGCAGAAGGGCTGCGATGTGCCTCATAGAGAAAACACATGTCTAAGTAAGCTCCATTCAGCTGGGAGGTAGAGGCTCTTGGACGTGAGTTCAATGTTAAATGAATCAACAATGTGTATTAGAAAGAGACTGTATTAAATGAGGTGTCTTTGAAAGGAACAAATATAACATAAGGTTTTTCACTGATAAAAGGGTTGTGACCAAAGGCTCACGGGAACCAAATCCTGTTTTCACCATAGGAGCAATGGTTCACTGTTGCTAAACCAAATGTCTCTGGTGGCTTTAGAAAAAGTAAGTAAAAAGAATATACTGTAACTTACTAGGTTTTGCATCTAAAATAATTTATCTTAGGGTTCCTCAGATTACACATGGACATCACCAGATGGTTAATGCCAAAATAAGACTGATCATATTCTTTGCAGCCAAAGATGGAGAAGCCCTATACAATTGGCAAAAACAAGACCAGGAGCTGACTGTGGCTCAGATCATGAACTCCTTATTGCCAAATTCAGACTTAAATTGAAGAAAATAGAGAAAACCACTACACCATTCAGGTATGAAGTAAATCAAATCCCTTATGATTACACTGTGGAAGTGACAAGCAGATTCAAGGGATTAGAGCTGGTAGACAGAGTGCCTGAAGAACTATGGACAGAGGTTCATGACATTGTACAGGAGGCATTGATCAAGACCATCTCCAAGAAAAAGAAATGCAAAAAGGCAAAGTAGAGCTAGTGGAGGTGTTGGAATTCCAACTGAGCTGTTTCAAATCCTAGCAGATGATGCTGTGAAAGTGCTATACTCAATATGTCAACAAATTTAGAAAACTCAGTAGTGGCCACAGGACTAGAAAAGGTCAGTTTTCATTTCAATCCTAAAGAAAAGAAATGCCAAAGAATGTTCAAACTACTGCACAAATGCACTTATCTCACACACTAGCAAAGTAATGCTCAAAATTCTCCAAGCCAGGCTTCAGCAATACGTGAACTGTGAACTTCCAGATGTTCAAGCTGGATTTAGAAAAGACAGAGGAACCAGAGATCATATTGCCAATGTCCACTGAATCATTGAAAAAGCAGAAGAGTTCCAGAAAAACATCTCTTTCTGCTTTATTCACTATGCCAAAGCCTTTGACTGTGTGGATCACAACAAACTGTGGAAAATTCTTCAAGAGATGAGAATAACAGACCACCTTATCTGCCTCCTGAGCAATTTATATGCAGGTCAAGAAGCAACAGTTAGAACTGGACATGGAAGAAATGACTGGCTTCAATTTCCAAGAAATTGCAAAAGGAGTACATCAAGGCTGTATTTGTCACCCTGCTTATCATACGCAGAGTACATCATGTGAAATGCCAGTCTGGATGAAGCACAAGCTGGAATCAGGATTTCCAGGAGAAATATCAATAAACTCAGATAAGCAGATGACATCCCCTTATGGCAGAAAGTGAAGAACTAAAGAGCCTCTTGATGAAAGTGGAAGAGGGGAGTGAAAAAATTGGCTTAAAACTCAACATTCAGAAAACTAAGATCATGGCATCTGGTCCCATCACTTCATGGCAAATAGATGGGGAAACAATAGAAACAGTGAGAAACTTTATTTTTCTGTGTTCCAGAAATCATTGCAGATGGTGACTGCAGCCATGTAATTGAAAGACGCTCCTTGGAAAAAAATAATTATGACCAAACTAGACAGTATATTAAAAGCAGAGACATTACTCTGCCAACAAAGGTCCATCTTAGTCAAAGCTATGGTTTTATAGTAGTTATGTATGGATGTGAGAGTTGGACTATAAAGAAAGCTGAGCACCAAAGAGTTGATGCTTTTGAACTGTGGTATTGGAGAAGACTCTTGAGGGTCCCTTTTACTGAAAGGAGATCACATCCGTCAGTCCTAGAGGAAATCTATCCTGAATATTCATTGGAAGGGCTGATGCTGAAGCTGAAACTCCAATACTTCGGCCCCTGATGTGAAGAACTGACTCCTTGGAAAAGGCCTGATGCTGGGAATGATTGAAGGCAGGAGGAGAATGGAACAGCAGAGAATGAGATGGATGGATGGCATTACCAACTCGATGGCCATGAGTCTGAGTAAGCCCCCAGAGTTGGTGATGGACAGGGAAGCCTGGCGTGCTACCGTCCATGGGGTCACAAGGAGTTGGACACACCTGAAGTTAACTGAACATCGTATTTTATTGCCTGGTTACATTCTAATTAATACAGCACTCTATTTGCTCTTCAGTGTTTCTTTAGGTTTTTTAGGCTTAAAAAAAATTGATCTATTATTGTGTCTGCCTACAAATCATTGAAGGTCTACTAGGTGCCCAAAACCAGGTGAGGAATTTTTAATGTAAAGACCCTGAAAAATAAGTACTAGGAGATCCAGTTTGCAAGTTAAAGCCCCGAGGCCCTACAGGTTCAGTCATTTGCCCAAGGTCACCACGTTAATAAAGCTGAGGCATCTGGATTTGTTCCAAGATTTTCTGGGCTCTGAAGCTTTTTATATCTTGTGCAGTTCTGGGTGCCTGAGAGAAACTCTGTGAGCTAAACAGAGTGTTACAGAAAGAAGACAAAAGAGGGAGGGGAAGTCAAGGACAATTCATGCATTGTGTTGGTTGGTAGCAAAGCTATTTTTCACTCTGGAAGAAGGAGATGAAAGTTCTGATATTCAAATGCTCACCCACCAGGCACCCTTCAGAATTCCCATCCATCAGCTGGCAAATGGACACATTTTAACAAGCACAATCACAACCAAGCAAGTTCTGGCAACAAAATATGCCTCCACTAATGATATTCAATTGTTCTAAGAAGACAAAATGGTCTGAAGTGTAATGAGATGCCAAACACACAAATGCACAAAACAGGCTGCTCATATTTAAGTCCTTATGTTTCTTGAAGTGAAAACTCATTTTAAGAAGATTATGGTGCATATATTATAAAGTGGGATGATATTCCACATTCATGCCCCACTGGGGCCTTGACTGTATTAAAAAAATGAAAACAAAACCAACAACAACATTTGTTCCCACACAAGTACTTTGCTAATAGGACATGTGACGGGGTAGTCATTTGTTTGGGTTATTTTTATTGCAGGCTTTATGGATGCATTCAGCCTTTTGATACACAATGAGCGCAGGAAAATTTTCAGCCAGGCTCCTAAGAGTGAGAGCACCCTAGAGACAAGGGGCAGAGGATCAGGAACATTGGAACAGAACTGCTGATGAGAAAGTGGGGTGAGACAGTGGGAAGGGAGTAAATTTGGGGTGACATCTCACACCACCCCCCACCTCTGGGTAGAGCACAGCAACTTCCACTGAAGTAAGAGCTAGATTTTTATCCTTGACCAAGATCTATTCAACATGTTTGTCAGTGTTAAAAAATCCATGATTTCTAGCATGTTATTATATGAAAAAGCCTTTGTTTTGATGAAATTCCTTTGAGAAATGTAAACAAGCAAAACATGTAACAGAAATGATATAGTGGAAGTGAGGGGGATTGGTTTTTTAAAAAGTATAGATTCTCTTTCCTCTTTTAGTTTTTTCTTAGCAGCAGCACTTAGGCGGGTTCTGGAAAGCCCCAGCCTCCAAGAAACTGTGATAATCACTGATTCAGATGGACTGAGATATTTAAATATGTAGGAAAGATGAGTGGATTGATAAAAGAAAGGGTACACTTGATCTTAGCCAAAAGGCTGAGAAGCTGCTGGGCTCCTCTGTCCTTGGAATTTTCCAGGCAAGAAAACTGGAGTGGGTTACCATTTCCTACTCCAGGGGATCTTTCAGAGCCAGGGATAGAACCTGCATCTCTTGCACCTTCTATATTGGTAGGCAGATTCTTTCACCACTCTGCCACCTGGGAAGCCCCCTTTAATATTTAAACATGCTATAATCATTCCCTTAAAATGTAAGAGAGATAAACTGTTCTTGGATTCTATGTTCTCCTAATCTCAGTTCAGTCACTCAGTCATGTTTTACTCTTTGCGGCCCCATGGACTGCAGGTTGCCAGGCCTCCTTGTCCATCACCAACTCCCGGAGTTTACTCAAACTCACGTCCATTGAGTCAGTGATGCCATCCAACCATCTCATCCTCTGTCGCCTCCTTCTCCTTTCATCTTCAATCTTTCCCAGCATCAGCGTCTTTTCAAATGAGTCAGTTCTTCACATCAGGTGGCCAAAATATTGGAGCTTTAGCCTCAACATCAGTCCTTCCAATGAATATTCAGGACTGATTTCCTTTAGGATGGACTGGTTGGATCTCCTTGCAGTCCAAGGGACTCTCAAGAGTCTTATCCAACATCACAGTTCAAAAACATCCATTCTTCAGCATTCAGCTTTCTTTATGGTCCAACTCTCACATCCATACATGACTATGGCAAAAACCATAGCCTTGACTAGATGGACCTTTGTTGGCAAAGTAATATCTCTGCTTTCTAGGTTGTCTAGGTTGGTCATAACTTTTCTTCCAAGGAGTAAGCATCTTTTAATTTCAAGGTTGCAATCACCATCTGCAGTGATTTTGGAGCACACACACACACAAAATAAATAAAGTCTCTCACTATTTCCATTGTTTCCCCATCTATTTGCCATGAAGTGATGGGACTGGATGCTATGATCTTAGTTTTCTGAATGTTGAGTTTTAAGCTAACTTTTTCCCCTCTCCTCTTTCACTTTCATCAAGAGCCTCTTCAGTTCCTCTTTGCTTTCTGCTATAAGGGGAACTGCATCTGCATATCTGTCATCTGTATATCTGAGGTTATTGCTATTTCTCCTGATGACCTTGATTCCAGCTTGTGCTTCATCCAGCCCAGTGTTTCACATGATGTACTCTGCATATAAGTTAAATAAGCAGGGTGACAATATATAGCCTTGAAGTACTCCTTCTCCTATTTGGAAATAATCTGTTGTCCCATGTCCAGTTTTAACTATTGCTTCCTGACCTGCATACAGATTTCCCAAGAGGCAGGTCAGGTGGTCTGGTATTCCCATCTCTTTCAGAGTTTTCCACAACTTGTTGTGATCCACCCGGTCAAAGGCTTTGGCATAGTCAACAAGGCAGAAATAGATGTTTTTTCTGGAACTCTCTTGCTTTTTCAATGATACAATGAATGTTGGAAATTTGATCTCTGGTTCCTCTGCCTTTTCTGAAACCAGCTTGAATATCTGGAAGCTCATGGTTCACGCATCATTGAAGCCTGACTTGGAGAATTTTGAGCATTACGTTACTAGCATATGAGAGAGTGCGATTGTGCAGTAGTTTGAGCATTCTTTGGCATTGCCTTTCTTTGGGATTGGAATGAAAACTGACCTTTTTCCTTCCAGTGGCTACTGCTGAGTTTTCCAAATTTGTTGGCATATTGAGTGTAGCACTTTCGCCACATCATCTTTTAGGAATTGAAATAGCTCACCTGGAATTAAGCTCGTAATCTAGTCTTCCCTTTTCTCCCCTTTACTCTTGTAAAGAGTTCTCTGCCCTTACTATCTCTACTTTCTATTAACTCTTCGACCCATTCCAGTATGGTCACTGTTATAGCACCAATGAAAGCATAGTTCAATAAAGCAAAGAATCTTGTGGCTCAAAAAAAAAAAAAAGAAAGAAAGAAAGAAAGAAAAGGAAGCAGAAACCACTCCACACGTTTCAAAGGGAGAGTTAGTGGGGATGAGGAGCTAACCCAGAAATTAATGTTGTAGGAAATACTCACCATTTTGCTGGTAAAGGAAAAGGGAGAAAGTGGTGTAACCAGGGTCTAAGAGTACTGAACACAGGCCACATGTCAGTACTGGAACCATGAAGACAGCTTTAGGGCAGAAATCACGGTCAGGCTGCTTCCTGAGATGGTGCTACAGGTAAAGAGAGAGCAGGGTAGAAATGCTGCTTCTTGGGAGGAAAAATTGTGTGTGTGGGTAAGTAATGGGTGGGGAAGAAAAAAGATGCACTTTTGTGGTAGTTGTATTCTTGTATCTTGTTACAAGTAAAATTGTTCCTCAGTTTCTTTCTTCTTTTTTTTAAAAAATATTCATTGGCGTATACTTACTTTAAAGTGCTGTATAAGTTTCTACTGCATGGGAAAGTGAATTAGCTACTTGTTGTTCAGTCACTAAGTCGTGTTCAACACTTTGCAACCCCAAGGACTACAGCACACCAGGCTGCTCTGTCCTCTACTACCTCTCAGAGTTTGCTTGAATTCACGTCCGTCAAGTTAGTGATGTTATTTAATCATGAAAAACCATAGTTTGACTCTATGGATCTTTGTCAGCAAAATGATCTTTCTGCTTTTTAATATGCTGCCTAGGTTTGTCATAGCTTTCTTTCCAAGGAGCAAGCATCTTTTAATTTCATGGCTACAATCACGGTCTGCAGTGATTTTGGAGCCCAAGAAAAGAAAATCTAACTGTTTCAACTTCCCCCACTTTTTTATACCATAAAGTGATGGGACTGGATGCCTAGATCTTCGTTATTTTTTAGCATTGAGTTTCAAGCCAGCTTTTTCACTCTTCATTTTCACCTTCATTAAGAGGCTCATGAGTTCCTCTTCACTTTCTGCCATTAGAGTAGTATCATCTGCATATGTGAGGTTGTCGATATTTCTCTTGGCAATCTTTATTTCAGCTTGTGATTCATTCAGCCCAGCATTTCACGTGATGTACTCTGCATATAAGTTAAATAAGCAGGGTGACAGTACACAGCCTTATCATACTCCTTTTCCACTTTGAAACCAGTCAGTTCCCTATTTGTTTCTAACTGTTGCTTCTTGACCTGCATACAGGTTTCTCTAATGACAGATAAGGTAGTCTGGTACTGCCATCTCTAAGAATTTTCCAGTTTGTTCTGATCCACACATTGAAGGCTTTAGCATAGTCAATGAAACAGAAGTGGATGTTTTTTTCTGGAATTCTCTTTTTTCTCCATGATCCAATGAATGTTGGCAATTTGATCTCTGGTTCCTCTGCCTTTCTGTAACCCCAGCTTATACATCTGGAAGTTCTTGTTTAACTTACTGCTGAAGCTTAACTTGAAGGATTTTGAGCATTATCTTGCTAGCATGTGAGATGAGTACAATTGTATGACAGTTTGAACATTCTTTGGCATTGCCCCTCTTTGAAACTGGAATGAAAACTTACCTTTTCCAGTCCTGTGGCCACTTCTGAGTTTTCCAGATTTGCTGACATATTGAGCACAGCACTTTCACAGTATCATCTTTTAGGATTTGAAATAGCTCACCTGGAATTCCGTAAAATCTGCTAGTTTTGTCTCTAGTAATGCTTCACAAGGCCCATTTGCCTTCCTTTTCTAAGATGCCTGTCTCTAGGGAAGTGACCACACCATCACGGTTATCTGAGTCATTAAGACTTTTTTTTTGTAGTTCTTGTGTGTATTCTTGCCCCCACTTAATCTCTTCGCTTCTGTTAGATCTTTGCCATTTCTGTCCTTTATCCTGCACATCCTTGCATGAAATATTCCTCATAGCTCAGCTGGTAAATAATCCACCTGCAATTCAGGAGACCTCAGTTTGATTCCTGGGTCAGCAAGATCCACTGGAGCAGGGAAAGGCTACCCACTCCAGTATTCTGGCCTGGAGAATCGCATGGGAATGCCTGACTTTCACTTTTTCCCTTTCACATCTCCAGTTTTCTTAAAGAGATTACTAGTCTTGCTTATTCTATTGTTTTCCTTTGTTTCTTTGCATAGTTCATTTAAGAAGGCCTTCTTATCTCTCCTTGCTGTACTCTGGAAATCTGCATTTAGTTGGGTATATCTTTCTCTTTATCCTTTGCTTTTCACTTCTCTTCTTTTCTCAGCTATTTGTAAAGCTTCCTCAGACAACCACGTTGCCTTCTTGCATTTCTTTTACTTTGGGTTGGTTTTTTTGGTTACTGCATCCTGTAAAATTTTATGAACCTCTATCCATAGTTCTTCAGGCACTCTATTTACCAGAACTAATCACTTGAATCTATTCATCACCTCCACTGTATAATCAGCTATACACACACACACACACACACGCCTCTTGTCAACTTCCTTCCCATTTAGGTCACTTGTAGAGCACTGAGTAGAGTTCCCTACGCTATACAGTAGGTTCTCACTAGTTATATACTTTATCAGTTCAGTTCAGTCGCTCAGTTGTGTCCAACTCTTTGCGACTCCATGAATCTCAGCACGCCAGGCCTCCCTGTCCATCACCACCTCCCAGAGTTCACTCAGACTCATGTCCATGGAGTCAGTGATGCCATCCAGCCATCTCATCCTCTGTCATCCCCTTCTCCTCCTGCCCCCAATTCCTCCCAGCATCAGAGTCTTTTCCAAAGAGTCAACTCTTCACATGATTTATACATTGTATCAGTAATATATATATGTCAACCCCAGTCTCCCAATTCATCCTGCTCCCCCACTTTTCTTCTTTGGTGTCCATACATTTGGTCTCTATGTCTGTGTTTCTATTTCTGCTTTAAATAAGATCATTTATACCATCCCCCCCCCCCAGATTTCACATATATGTCTTAACCCACAATATTTGTTTTGCCCATTCCAGGCTCCATTTGCCCTCAGACAGTATCTCATATGGTTGGAATCCTTGCCCTTTGTGGATGATTCAAACACTTGCCCCTGCAACAGTTCAGTTCTCAGTGGTCTTAACTATAGTGCATTCACTTGGCCTTTCATGGCATTTTTTTGCCATTGGGCTCTAAACATAGCCTTTTATCCCTCCATTGTCTAGCAATGACCCTGTTTTCTTTTCATAACTGTCAGCAGTCAATAAGTAACTCTCTTCTTTGACTCTCGGGTTAGTGGCATGAGAAGCCCAAAGTGACCAGGTGGAAATCTGAGTATCACTTCAAAGAGATCCTTCTTACACCAGTTGATGGAAGCATCCTTCCTTTAAGAACTAGTAATTCTAAAATCTCATAGCCTGAATTTGGTGGGATGGGAAGCCAAAATTTTTGTGTGATTTGTTATATATAACAGTGAGGCGTCCCTCCCTTCTCCTTTTTATTTCCAAACTCATGCTTGATGGCCACAGAAGGAATAATACTACATACTGGTCATTAGTTCATAGCCCATTATCATGTTTTGAAAGTGAGTCTGCAATTGATCATCTTATTATTCCACATTGGCCAGGTATCTCTGTAGGGATACATAGATGGCATAAAACCAGTCAATGTCATGGAGTTAGTTTATTGCTGCTCTTTTATGCTGAAGCGAGTTGTTTAGTTGGCACCAGTGTTAGCTATTGTTGTGTAGTGTGCTAGCGTGGTGAACAAGGCATGCCATTATCCATGAGTGGAGGTACTGGCAGAGAAATTTTAAGCACGAAAGGAAGATTCTAAGAGTAACGTTCTGTTCTTTAAGGGCACGCGACTGTTCCCAAAGTTATAGAAAAGATCTAATATAATCAGACTGCCATCAGGTGCTTGGGACGGTCCATTTGAGAAATGATGACCTGTTAAGGGCCTCTTGGAAAGTTAAGCCATCAGCAATGACAGAAGCGGGTTTTCTTAGTAAGATGAGAGCTCATGCTTTTGATCCAAATATAACTTTCTACCCCTGCTGCCATGGCGATGTGAATGTGAGTCTGTTGAATAAGCATCAAGGTGGCTGAGCAGAGACTGGCTAATATGACAGGAAGGGTCATCTTTTCTACCTAATATTTGACAACTTTCTCTGCTCTGAGTACCCTGTAATCAATCACATAGAACAAATATATCCTCCCTTGCTGTGTCCTCTCTGGGAGGGTCTTCTCATGCTTCTTCCCCTGAACTCCTTATAATTTCATTTCTTGATTTTTCTTCCTTTCCAATTACATGATTCCTAAGCCAAACTGTTACTGTTGCTTGTGAATCAGTATAGATTCACATCTCTGGCCATATTTCGATCCAGACCAAGTAAATAACTAAATGTACTTCTCAGAGTTAGACCAGCTTAAGATAGGAAATAGGAAGATTGCTTTTCACTGCTGCCTTTCCAGAACATTCCTGATTAGGATTGAAGTATAGAACACTTCAGGTTGGCGACAGCATACCATATAGAAACATCTGTGAACTAGGGCTGAATTGTTTCTGCCTCTGTCAACTGGTCATCAGGGTTATCCTGTAAAGCTCTAGGTTAAAGGAACGGAGAGAGACGGTTCACTCTGTGAAAGTGCCAAGGGATTCTGAGCCTCCTGCTCGTGAGATTTGCTTAGGTCTCTAAAACCTCTTCTTACATATTGGAGTGCTGCTCCTCAGCACTAAATTTCTGTTTTAGTGGATTAAAAAACACCCATCTCATGATGTAGCTCATATTTCTGAGTTAGTTTGAGTCAGTTTTTGTCCTATGACCAGATATCAAATCTCTATCAAAGCCCAGATATCAATCTAAAACTTTCTTTTCCTAGAGACTAGGAAAAGTCTAGACATTTTTCTTTTCTAGAGGCTAATTCTATCTTTGGAGAGGTATATTATCTTACTACAAAGTCCTAGGGGAATTACATTGTGATTTGCCTACTGATGAATTCTAGGGATTCATTTGTCCTTTCTATTTGCCATAGTTACTCTAGTTTCATTGGAACAGCTGGACAGTAGGGTCTTAGCAGCAGAGCAGCAGTCCCTATAACCTGGATCAGCTTTAGAACCCATTCAGAATGAGAAGCCTTTCAGTGTGTCAGTAAATAAGTTGAAACAGCAGCATCAGATGAGGTATAGTTTGCCTCCAAACGCCAAAAAAGCCAAACATGCATTGTGATAATTTCTGAGTGACAGGCTATATAAGGAGAACTCCACTGAACACCTAGACATGTCACTAAAGTACCAGGTCCATATATTTTCAAGAGGTTTATCTCCTAACCTCTGATACACTGGAATGTTATTAAGGCATCTGTAGCACTTGCCACTTTCTGTTCATCAAGTTCCATCAGCCTGAGGTCATCAGGGTGGTGGATCGGCACAATGTTCTATGAGAGTCTCGATACGCTCATATTTCAGTGTGCTACATGTTAGTTTATGATGAAGATGAGGAAAGTTCTCACAGTTCTGGAGCAATTAATTAAAGGCTATGGCTAACCTGTCAGGTAAAAACTTCCTGCTTCAGGTGGCCTTTAGAAATTAATATATACAGAAAAAAATATTTGATGTATAAACATGCCTGATACCAGGGGATTTTTACTTTGTTCAAGGAAAGATAATGCCTATGTAACATCAGCTATAATCTGAGCTATCATATGATTTATTTTGTGATAATCCAGTCATTTCTGAAGCTTTTACCTCCTTTTGCACAGCTAAAAATTTAGTAGTTAAAATAGTTAAATGAGTGCTATGATATGATAGAACTCACCACTTCTGTAAATATCAAGTCTTTTGTTACTGAATATTATATCAATCAGAGTCCAAGTAAGATCATTCAGGAGACATATACACTTCCAGAGATGCTACCAGAGGCATCTAATCTCTCAGTAATGCCTCCTTTGGGAAAATTAACAGGAGACTGATTGGCAAAGATAGCTAAAAATTTTAATTTTAGCATTACAAGGCAGAGAAGCATAAATATAGGGCTGCAAGTTGCTAGGTAAGTAACTGACATAGATACTCTTTGTGTAATAAATGATATTTGGCACAGACTATGAAATATTTATATGACATATAGGTGTCCTTGTTTCTACTTATAGTGTATCATGCACAGGGCAGTAAACAATGAAATGTGCCTTGGAAGGCTATCTTGCAATGGGAACTCTCTAATGCAAGTTCTGGAAACTTTGTATCTTTCTTCAAACCAAGGAGGTTAGGATCATGTCAAACTGAAATAAATCGATGCTGAGAACATAACATTTAGGGACATGAGGTGGTTAAGATGAGAAACAGCAATATAAATGTAAGACCGAGAGGAAGGAGGAGTTTGGGTGGTGTGAGAAGGCATACATTGACATTACTTCATATCCACTAGGAACCCTCAGGATGTCATGGCAAAGAAGAATTTTTACAATATATGACAGTTTAGATCTGTCATGTCCTACCCATCAGTGAGCTTCCCATTTTAAGAGCAAGATTTCTAAGTACAGTCAGAGGTACCATGAGAGTGGAAAAAAATCTAGAAATCAGTTAGGACATACATATGATAAAAATGAAAAATATTTAGTTGAAGACTCAGTGTCATTTGTCCATGAATTGACTCTTTCTCTTGCATTTCATTCTTTCCTGCTTTGTTTTTAGTCAAACTTTAATAATTTTTCTTCTCCTGAACTCTCTTTACTGTTTCCTTTAGTGCAGGTGTTCATTAACAATACTCTCAGTGTTTGTTAGATTAGACATCTCTCTTTATTTTTACTTCTGCTTTTGGAAGATATTTTTATTCAGTTTAGATTTTTATGTTGGCAGGTATTTTCTTTTGGCACTTCAGGGATATCATGATGTAATTATATGGCTTCTACACTGTTTGATGATAAATCATCACCACTCATTGTTTCTCATTTTTCTCTCCTGCTTTTTAGGTTTTCTGTTTTTGGTTTTTAGAGGCTTTATGATGACATATGTAAGGATATGTTCCTTGTAATATTTTTACTTAGAGTGTTGTAAGGTTTTCTAATCTGCCGCTTCATGATTTTCAAGTTTTGGAAAATTCTTAATTCTGATCTCTTTGCATTTCTTTTACCTCATTCTTTTTTTTGTTTGTTTTATGTTACCATTACAAATGTATTACAACTTTTCACCATGACCCAACCTCTCTCTTTCTTTCTTTAAAATTTCCAAACAGTTTTCTTTTTGCTGTAATTATTTCTTGCTAATCTTTTACTTCCTTAATCCTCTTGTCAGCTGTGATGCAATGGCTGTTAACCTCATCTATTGGGTTCTTAATTTCAGATATTGTAATTTTAAATTCTAGAATACCCATTTGATTCTGCATCACAATTTCCAATTGTAAGGTGAAATTCTCCATCTTGTCCTTTATTTTTCTGGACATGTTAATCAGTTATTTTAATATCCAAGTTTGATAACTGTAATGCTTGGAATAACTATTACTAGTTATCTGTTACTATTATCTGTTTTTTTCTTGATTCAGTTTTTCAGAATGCATGTCAAGTTTTGGTTGAATGATGGAATTTCTTATTTAGAAGTAATTTTAGAGATATCTGGATAAAGTTTTCCTCCTTCAGAGAGGATGACTCTTTTATTTTTTGCTGGGATGTGATTGTGTATGAGATGACTCAAGGTTGGGTTTCAGACATTGTGAGTGTTGATACATCTCACACTTGTTCCCACTCCTAGATGTACTTTTCCAGATTTTTTTGGAAATTCTAGAGTAATAGGGATATATAAGGAGTGCAACGGCTTAAGCCTAGGCTGGTTGGTTGCCAAGTGAGTTGTGGGAGGATGCAAGACAATAGAAACAATTGGAATGTATTCATGTTTTTCTATTTTCCATTACATCAAGAAAACAATGCCGTCTTACCTGTACTTTAGACCTACGGTCTAGTGTCATTAAGAGGAAAATATGAGTGCATATAGCCATGTGCTTATTATTGGAATTAAAGCTATTTGAAATTTCTTGAGTCTCTCTGATGGCTTGGCACATTATCATATATTTCTATAAATATTCACTTACAACTTGAGACAAATGTGTACTCTTTTATTGTTGCTTAAAAAACTATAGAGGGCCACTAGTTCAATATTCTTATTTATACTCGTTTTAACTTTCAAATTCTTGTTTTATTCATGTATGTGTCCTGCCAACAATTGAAAGTATATATTGAAATCTGTCATCTTTATTTGTTCCTTCATGTTGTCTCACTTTTAATATGCATCTTTTTGATAATTGCTCTTTTTAAAAGTGTTATCTATATCTTCTTAGAGAAGGAAATGGCAACCAACTCCAGTACTCTTGCCTGGAAAATCCCATGGATGGAGGAACCTGGTAGGCTGCAGTCCATGGGGTCGCTAAGAGTCAGACACGACTGAGCAACTTCACTTTCATTTCTCACTTTCATGCATTGGAGAAAGAAATGGCAACTCACTCCAGTGTTCTTGCCTGGAGAATCCCAGGGACGGGGGAGCCTGGTGGGCTGCCGTCTATGGGGTCACACAGAGTTGGACACAACTGAAGTGACTTAGCAGCAGCAGCAGCAGCAGCTTTACTCATAAGAGCTCATTAAGAAGTAAATGGATAAACAAATTCTGGTATACCCATTCAATGGACTTCTGTAATAATGGCAATAGACTCATAATAAATTTTACAAATAAGATGTGTATAAGAGACAGGTATAAATATAGGGCTGCAAGTTGCTAGGTAAGTAACTGACATAGATACTCTTTGTGTAATAAATGATATTTGGCACAGACTATGAAATATTTATATGACATATAGGTGTCCTTGTTTAGCCGTCTATGGGGTCACACAGAGTTGGACACAACTGAAGTGACTTAGCAGCAGCAGCAGCAGCAGCTTTACTCATAAGAGCTCATTAAGAAGTAAATGGATAAACAAATTCTGGTATATCCATTCAATGGACTTCTGTAATAATGGCAATAGACTCATAATAAATTTTACAAATATGGATAACTCTCAAAAATATTATACCAATTGAAAGAAGCTAGATGAAAAATAGTATATACAGTGAGCTAGCAGTTATAATATAAATTTAAATTTAAGTGATAGAAAACAGATCAGTGATTTCCTAGGGCCAGGAGTAGGAGATGAGAATTTATCGCAAGGAGCTCCAGACAACTTGTTTAGAATTATAAAAATGGCTCAGACTGTAAAGAATCTACCTGCAGTGCAGGAGATTTGGGTTCAATCCCTGAGTCAGAAAGGTCCCCTGGAGAAAGGAATAGCTGTCCACTCCAGAATTCTTGACTGGAGAATTCCATAGACAAAGGAGCTTGGTGAGCTACAGTCCATGGAGTCTCAAAGAGTTGGGCACAACTGAGTGACTAACACTATCACTTTCTGTATCTTAATTGTCATGGTGGTTTCATGAATGCACACATTTATTAAAATATTGTGCTATATATACTTATAAATTGTGCATTTTATATTATGTAATTTTCTTCCATAAAGTTGATTTAAATTAAAGCTCTTTGACATATCAATCCTATTTTTATAATTTTTTCCAAATTAAATGCTTAGATGAGAAAATAAAGATAAATATAAAACTTTTAAATTTAGTTATTCATATAAGAGAGAACCTAGAAACAACAGACATGATTAATAGTAGTGGGTTATATCAGTAAGTTTGTTATATAATGTGGTCATTAAACTAGCAATTTGCTGTATGCCACAGGGAGCTCAACCCAGAGGGGTGGGATGGAGAGGGTGATGGAGGGAGGTTCAAGAGGGAGGGGACACATGTATATCTGTGGCTGATTCATGTTGATGTATGGCAGAAACCAGCACAATATTGTAAAGTAATTATCCTCCAATAAAAATTTGAGTTGGTGATGGACAGGGAGGTCTGGCGTGCTGCGATTCATGGGGTAGCAAAGAGTTGGACACGACTGAGTGACTGAACTGAACTGAATTGAACATTTAAAAAGTAAACTAAAAATGATGATGTAGATGCATGCTAATTGGTATACAAATAAACCCTTTTACTCATAATTTAAGTTCAGCCTCACAATAACAGGTAAGCTTAGGAACAAACAAGAGAAGCACAGCTTTGAGAAAGTGACATTTTATATCAGTTATATAATTGAACGGAAAGGATTCTTTGGATGAGGTTCATGTATATAGGTATATATTCTTCCTTCTTTATCAGGCCGTTTCCCCTGCTATATCCATCAGATGCACTTGTCATATTCCAGTCTGATCTGTTTCTTTGAAGTGACAGAGAGCAGTGCTGAGTACATCTTGTTCATGCCAGTTGAATATGCTCAATATTATTCATCACTGAAGAAATATAGTCTGCAATAGAGCTACACAGAAATAAGGATATCCAAAGACAATACTCTGTATGAATGGTGCCATAACAGACATACATTTGTTGTGATTCTAACTGAATAAAAATATGCCTTCTCATTTCAGTCTGATACCATTGCTCTTTAGAAAATTTAGATGACAACTCTTTAGAAGGACTTAAGTAAGTCTGATGTCTGGCAAAATGTTTCATCAGGTCAGTCTTTACTCCTGCATCATCCTCACTCCATCAATTTGCCTCTTTTCTTTATCTTCATTTTTCCTTCACTCTTCTCTCAGATCTCACTAATCAAGTGTTGTTGTACTTTTTTAGGGTTTGTCAAAGTGTGTGTTTGTGTCTGGTGGGTGTGTACATATTCTCACCATACTCCTAGTGACTCTTCAGTGATCTTCTACCACCTTCAAAGCTAATTGAATTTCTATAATGTTATACTGTGATACTGTGACTTATAATAAGAAATAGATATTTGGTCTTTGACCCAGTTCCTGGCAAGAGCTTTTAAAACTCTTGGAATTTTCTGTGATAAAAGCATCATCTGTTAAGTAATGAGGTGACTTTTGGAAAGTTCTTAGGTGACCTAAAGCTGAGGGTGGGTTGCCAGGGAAGCAACTTTCTGGTGAAGATTGGGACTTTCAGTAATGCTCCAGCCACCTATCCTTGCAGGGGACAGAGGCTGGAGTTTGAATCAATAACCAATAGTCAATGCTTTAATCAATCATGACTAGGTTCAAATTCAGTTCAGTAGCTCAGTTGTGTCTGACTCTTTCCTACCCCATGGGCTATAGCATGCCAGGCTTCTCTGTCCATCACCAACTCCTGGAGACTACTCAAACTCATGTCCATCACGTCAGTGATGCCATCCAACCATCTCATACTCTGTCATCCCCTTCTCCTCCTACCTTCAATCTTTCCCAGCAAGGTGTTTTCCAATAAGTTGGTTCTTCACATCAAGTGGCCAAAAGTATTGGAGTTTCAGCTTAAGCATCAGTCCTTCCAATGAATATTCAGGACTGATTTCCCTTAGGATGGACTGGTTGGATCTCCTTGCAGTCCAAGAGACTCTCAAGAGTCTTCTCCAACACATCATAGCTTTTTGGTCATAGCTTTTCTTCCAAGGAGTAAGCATCTTTTAATTTCATGTGTGTAGTCACCATCTGCAGTGATTTTGGAGGCCCCCCCCACACCAAAAAAAATAAAGTCTGCCACTGTTTCCCCATCTATTTCCCATGAAGTGATGGGACCAGATGCCATGATCTTCATTTTCTGAATGTTGAGCTTTAAGCCAACTTTTTTACTCTCCTCTTTCACTTTCATCAAGAGGCTTTTCAGTTCTTCTTTGCTTTCTGCTGTAACGGTGGTGTCATCTGCGTATCTGAGGTTATTGATGTTTCTCCTGACAATCTTGATTCCACCTTGTGCTTCTTCCTGCCTTGCATTTTGCATGATGTACTCTGCATATAATTTAAGTAAGCAGCGTGACAATATACAGCCTTGATGTACTCCTTTCCCAATTTGGAACCCATCTGCTGTTCCATGTCAAGTTCTCATTGTTGCTTCTTGACCTACATACAGATTCTCAGGAAGCAGGTCAGGTGGTCTGGTGTTCCCATCTTTCAGAATTTTCCAATTTGTTGTGCTCCACACAGTCAAAGGCTTTGGTATAGTTAATAAAGCAGACGTACATGTTTTCTGGACCTCTTTTTGCTTTTTTCATGATGCAGTGGATATTGGAAATTTGATCTTTGGTTACTCTGCCTTTTATAAATCCAGCTTGAAAATCTGGAAGTTCATGGTTCAAGTACTGTTGAAACCTGACTTGGAGAATTTTGAACATTACTTTGCTAGTGTGTGAGATGAGTGCAATTGTGTGGTAGTTTGAGCAGTCTTCGGCATTGCCTTTTTTTGGGATTGGAATGAAAACTGACCTTTTCCATTTCTGTGGCCACTGCTGAATTTTCCAGATTTGCTGGAATACTGAGTGCAGCATGTGAAAGCTCCATAAAAACCCAAAAGGACATTTTGGAGAACTTCCTGGTTGGTGAACATGAGATTTGAAGAGAATAGCATGCTCCGAGAGAACATGGAAACTCTGCACCCTTTTTCCTTATCTTACTCTGGGCATCTCTTCCATCTGGCTGTTCCTGAGTTACATCCTTTCATAACAAAGTGATGATCTAATAAGCAAAATGTTTCTTGCAGTTCTGTGGGATGCTCTAACAAATTAATTGAACCCAAGGAGGAGGTTGTGGAAACTTTTGATAGATAGCCAATCAGTCATAAGTGCAGGTGACAATTTAGACTTGCAACTAGTGTCTGAACTCCAAAGAAGGGGTTGTTGTTTTTGGTCAGAAGTACGGGTAATAAGCTGGGCTTGTGACTAGTATATAAAGTGTGTATGCAGGGGAGGTGAGGAAGTAGTCGTGGGACTGAGTCCATCGCCCATGGGACACTAAGTCCAATAGACAGTGTCAGAAATGAGTTGCATTATATAGCATCTAGCTAATGTTGCAGAGAGTTGCTTGGTGTGAGGAAAAACGTCCTCACATTTGGTGATCAGAAATTTCAGAAGTGAAGATTTCTCTGTGAAGGTAAAGGACAGAGGCAGAGAACAAGCATGCTGGGAAAGTACTGGGATTCTCCCTACTCAGGAGGTAGACTGAACTGAGTTTTATATACAATTGTAAATACAGACCCATACTCTTTTATGTGGAAATCTTAGTGTCAGATATGTTTCTGAATTTTAGAAAGATAATATAGCACATGCAGTGATGTCTCGAGCACAAACCTATTAATAGTTACTAATATTCTGAGGTAAACATCTTTATTTTCACTAGCAGCCTCATTTCAGTTTAGGTCTGGTTAGCTGTTGAGTGAATTCAAGCCAGTTTTCATTAGTTTTCCCTTACTGGAAGTGTGCATAAGAATTATGGGCCACATCTAGTTTTCAAGGAAAGAACTCTATTTTTTAAAAATTAAAAAATCGCATTTTATATTTAAATATTGTTGATTAACAGTTGTTTTAATGTCAGATGTTCAGCAATTCAGTTATACATACACATATATCTATTATTTTTCAAATTCTTTTCCCATTTAGACTATTACAGAGTACTGAGCAGAGTTCTCTGTGCTATACAGTAGGTCCTTATTGGTTATCTATTTTAAACACAGCACTCTGTTCAAATCAATCTCAAACCCAGGAGAAAACTCTTGACATTCTTTAGTCTGCAAGCTATTGTCTCTTTTACTGTATTATCTGACTTCTTGAGCCTCTTTATTTATCCTCTAGTTTTTGATATTTGCTTCAGAACTTTCTTTTGGATTTGTGTATGTGTCTAAGCAGGCATAATTTAATATTTTAAAATTCACCTATTTTGAATTTACAATTTGATGGGTTTTGTAAATGTGCACAGTCATGAAACCATCGTGACTTTGAGGGTTTAAACATCCTTACCACCCTCAAAAGTTTCTTCCTGTATCTCTGCTGTCAGTTCCCCTCCCTCTCCAGCCCTGGGCCGGGCAATCACTGATGTTTCTGTGTGTGGTTTTCACTTAGCTTAATGCTGTGTGAGCCATGTCCTTTTGTATATTACTATTCTGTTCTTTTTGTTACATGTATATTTTTTTCCTCAGTGGTATTCTCAAGTGTGTATAACTGGTGACTAGATCAAGAACGTATGGCACATCTCTATCACAAATACTATTAAACAATAAAAAAAGTCTTGTGCTTCTAATCTGTTATTCAGCTTACCAGTCTTTGAATCCCTGCTCAACACTGAATGCTTTCTCAGGTTAAGAGCTGCCTTACTTTCATTAATAGCTTTAAGTCAGCAAAATTTTTACCAACTCTTAAGTTTATCGGGCTGAATTAGGCAACTAGGCTTAGATAGTGCATTGCCCTAGAGAACATTAGAAACCTAACTCCCCTCCCCCTGGCTCTGTAGATCACAACCGTGACCTTCCATGACTCATATCCAGCTAGTATCTATGCAGGGAATACTTTCCAATGATTATCAATTTGGCATTCTGAGGATGGAACTCAATACTTTTTTCTTCTAGAGCCAGGAGGATCTTTCTGCCTTTTGCATGGAATGGAATCCAGGTATTAAGAAGTGTGCCCTATTCCTGAGAATGCAGGTGGATCGACCTGAATCAAGAGTCCAGGGGGAAACCTTTCCCATCTATGGCCGTACTTAAGCCCTTCTCCTATTGCATTTGAGCCCCAACAAGTTTACTAGGGAAAGAGATTTGAAAGGATTCTGTCCTTTCCACACTTAGAAATTTTGATTGTAGAGAGACATGCTTATACAAACCAGAAAAGGAGTGAATGAAAATCAGGATGAGAGTCAGTGGCCTATGCTGCTGCTGCTGCTGCTAAGTCGCTTCGGTCTTGTCTGACTCTGTGCGACCCCATAGACGGCAGCCCACCAGGCTCCCCCGTCCCTGGGATTCTCCAGGCAAGAACACTGGAGTGGGTTGCCATTTCTTTCTCCAATGCATGAAAAGTGAAAAGTGAAAGGGAAGTCACTCATGTCTGACTCTTCGCGACCCCACGGACTGCAGCCCACCAGGCTCCTCTGTCCATGAGATTCTCCAGGAAAGAGTACTGGAGTGGGGTGCTATTGCCTTCTCCACAGTGGCCTATAGGAGGATCTAATAAACTTGCCTGCTTCTAAGTAGGATCACTCCACCATGCTTTTGGCTATGAGGAGCACCATCCTTTTTGAGGACCCAGCCCAGGCCTAGTGATAGGATATCCTGTCCATGGAAGGTACCATTCACCTCCCAGTGGAAATATCCACACAGCAGGGCATAATCTTACCAAGTTTGTCTCAAGATTCTATGGAGACTATGAAAGTAGATACAAAATATCATTTATAATTTATGGCTACAGGCAGAGCTGAGGGCAGGGCAAGCTATAAGAATGATAGGAGATAGAAATATTAGCAATACTATTCTAAAATTTCAACAAATTTTTATCCTGTTTCTTAGTATTTACATCTATTTAGTTGTTACTTCCTTTGCTTGCTTTGGGGAGTATTCCCTGCACCCCACTCTAGTACTCAAGTCTGGAAAATTCTGTGGACGGAGGAACCTGGTAGGCTGCAGTCCATGGGGTTGCTAAGAGTCGGACACGGCTGAGCAACTTCACTTTCACTTTTCACTTCCATGCATTGGAGAAGGAGATGGCAATCTACTCCAGTGTTCTTGCCTGGAGAATCCAAGGGGCGGCAGAGTCTGGTGGGCTGCCGTTTATGGAGTCACAGAGTTTGACACAACTGAAGTGACTTAGCAGCAGCAACAGGGGGTATTCCCTGGTGGCTCAGATGGTAAAGACCCTGCCTGCACTGCAGGAGACCTGAGTTCGATCCCTGGGTCATCTTCTCCACTCTGATCTTCTTGCCTGGAAAATTCTATGGTCAGAGGAGCCTGCCAGGCTACAGTCTGTAGGGTCACAAAAAGTTGGACACAATTGAGTGATTAACACTTATGCTAACACTTGAGGGGTATTTAACTCATCTCTAATTTTCCTATTTAGTGAAATGGAAATGATAATAACAATATTTTGTTGTTATCGTCTCATAAGAATATTGTGAAAATTAAATGCTGTAAACAGGTGTAGCACTCAGGATAGTAATCCTGGACGCTAATAATGTCTCAATGAAATGAACTCACTGCTATCTTACCTAATAATATTTTTCCAGGGAGGGAATATTTTAGTAACCTGTGGATTAAGTGTAGGCAACGCAGAAGGGATAATCTGTTTAGTATCAGGCCTGATGCAAAGAAATGACTCGCTGGAAAAGATCCTGATGCTGGGAAAGATTGAAGGCAGGAGAAGAAGGGGACAACAGAGGATGAGATGGTTGGTTGACATCACTGACTCGATGGACAGGAGTTTGATCAAGCTCTGGGAGTTACTGATGGACTGGGATGCCTGGCGTGCTGCAGTCCATGGGGTCTCAAAGAGTCAGACATGAATGAGTAACTAAACTGAACTGAAGGCATGAATGTGAGGCTGAGACTGAGTCAGAAGAACCCATCTCCTTTCACACACACACTATACTTTGAGAGATTGAGGAAGAGGCAGTACTTCAGACAGGTGGGCTATTTCTAGCCATTCTAACTGGGAACGTGGTTACTTGGGAGGTGCCGAATAATCTGGTGGCACCGTATAGAATCTGCCCGCAATGCAGGAGACTCAGGTTCTTTCTCTCAGTTGGGAGGATCCCCTGGAGGAGGGCATGGCAACTCACTCCAGTATTCTTGCCTGGAGAATCCCCGTGGACAGAGGAGCCCAGTGGGCTATAGTCTAGGGGCTCACAATGAGTCAGACACGACTGAGACTAACACTTTCACTTCACCTTTTTTTTCACACCCTAAACAACCTAGAAGTTCTCTCATTTTGTAACTAATGTTGAGAGCTTTTCTCTATTTTAAATCTCTTCTATTTTCTTGAAGCCTCTGGTAAAAAGTTTAAACTCCTGTAGCTTGGCCTTATATATTGTTCAGAGTAGGCTCCATATCTGCTTCAGGTGATGTACTCAAGACACAACAGTGATCACCTGTGGGACTCAGCTGTGGTTTGGAGAGAGGTGAGGTAAGGGGAGAAAGCAATGCGAGTCTCTGAAAAAGCTGGTTGCCTGAGTGACGGACAGTAAGCATTATTTGGGAATTTCTAGAATTCCTTGAGGATGAATATCTGGTAAAATGCATTGCACTTCCTATGAATTCTAGCAGGGGAGGAACTCAAGTGATTGTTAAATGGGCATTAATAAAATTCACAAATAAGGAAGGCAGTGTGAGATGGGAAAAGAAGAAACCTTCACACTCCTGATGACTGCGCTCAGTAGTTCTTAGGCTGCTTTCACTGGTTTCCTTGGACAAAATGTCTCCCACACCCCCAGCAGTCTTTCCTTAGGGTAGAGATGATAGAATGGCCTGGAGATCTTCCAGCCCCAATAAGACAGAGCTCTCTTTGGCTGTGTAGAGATCCCACTTCACAAGACAACATGGGAGGTCACAGGGCTCCTGTCTCACCAGTTGATTAAAATCTAGTGGTGAGGTGACCTGCAGCATCAACCATCAACCAGTTATCCTGGGTCCACTGGGCTTTCAGTTATCCTAGGTCCACTGGGCTTTCCAGAACTCTACCTCCTCTATTGAAGACACCGCCTCAAAAACTCAGTACATGGCAGGGCAAGTGCCACTGGATTCCTGCCTAGAATAGGCTGATCCAGCCAATAGGTTCAGGGTGAACTGGCTAACGTATCCAAATTCTTTGACTCTAGGTGACCCTGTGTTGTATGTGAATATGGGCTTGGAGATTTAGTGGTGGATTCAATTCTCCCTGGAGCTAGCCCCTGGAATATTTTTCTTCCATTCCACAGCACCCATATCTACAATGAGAGCAGGATGAAGGTAACTTCTGTCTTCGCCTGCAGCCCTTTGGTACCTGAAATATGGCGTTGCCACCGATCAGGATGGATCTGTGGTCATGTAGGCCATTGTGGTCATGTAGGCCATTGTGCATATTATTGCCACAAAGTTGCTACAGGAGGTCTATAAATTTTTCAGCCATGAGGAAGAGGCAAGTTCTCAGTTCTATAAAAATTAGAGAAAGCAAGTACTTACTTCCAATGCCCAGGCAAGTGATTTGGGAGCAGTAGAAAGACAAGAGACCACATTCAAATCTAGCGGGTCACCCTTCTATTCTTTTCTTGTCATAGAAGTAAGATACATAAGTATGAGAACTGGGCATTTCGTGACCCAGTGTCATGGCCATCAACCTGGACATAGAGATAGGAGCACATCGTGGGAAGTCCACACTAAGTGCCTGTATTTCCATTTAGTATTTTCCATTTATTGGCTGGAGAAGCTCACCTTCACTTACTGAGGAGCTCTGCCAAAAGCAGTCATTAAACCCCACCCAGCTCCCACTCTTCTTGCCTGTCTCTATTCTAGAACTCTAAATGTACTTTCTGTTTCCAGAGAGGGGTTTTTCAGACCAGGACTGCAAGACCTTCTCCAACACTGTGAGCGAGACTGTTCAGATGCCATGAGGGCCAGCACACATGTCCTTGCCTGCCAGGCAAGGTGGAGGAATGCTGTGACCCAGGCTGGGAAGACAGGAAGGCTCCCTTCCTCCCTGTTTCCTCGGATGTTGTCTACCTCTCCTTCCTCCATCATTCCCCAGTCATCCACCAGCCTTTCTTATCTGGTTCCAGGGCCTTTGAGCTTGATCTGATCTGAATAATGATGCTTGAGGTACTCTGTGTGCTCAGCCTGGCTCTCCTTTGCACTCCACATCCTGACATGAGGAGGTATCCAGGAGAATTACATTTTTCAGGTGTCTGAGGCTGACTGATCACATCCCCAGCAGAGTTCTCTGATGGGAGCCCACCCATCACCTGACAAAATGGAGGGAATGGTCACAGAGCGGAAGATGGGATAATGCAGCAGAAACTGGATAGAGTACCCAGGCTTGCCTGGGAAGAAGCCACCTTATGCTCTGCCATCAGGAGTCCTGGAAACATGCCCTTAGCTAATTCCTGTCACAGCTTCATAGTCCTGTCTTTTGATTCCTCACCTTGCTCTTTTTCATCTGTGCATTGCTTCAATCATCAGAGATTTATTAAAACAGTTTTGCATAATGGAATGTAATAAATGCAAAAAAGTTAGAAAAAATAAGGACACGTATTTTGAGCCAAAGGACTTTACAGTCTAGTGAGAAGCAAGCCTTCTAATACTGATAGGTAAAACATTATAATATAATATGATATGGGCTTCTCATCAGTTACTTAAAAGAACAACGAGAGAAAACATAAATTCTGCTTAAAGAAATCAGAGGATTCAAAGGAATTAGCCCTTGAGATAAGATTTAAAAGTGGGTAGGTGTTTTCTACCATTTCTAGCATGGATTGTATAGCATCACTGACTCCGTGGAGATGAGTTTGAGCCAACTCCAGGAGACAGTGAGGGACTGGGAGGCGTGGAATGCTGTAGTTCATGGAGTTACAAAGAGTCAGACATGACTTAGTGACTGAACAACAATAAGGGGTTTTCTAGATGAACACACACAATAAAGGGATGCGGAAGGAAGCCATTCAGGCAGAAGAAACATATACACCAGTACAATAAGACAAGAGACATCCAGCTGAAATTAGTATATTGCATAACCCATGCTGTTTTTTATAACTAGTACAGTGGCTAGCAGAGGACTCTGATGATTAATCTTCTGTGTTAACTTAATTGGAACACCAGGAGCCCCAATATTTGCTTAATGTTATTCTGGATATTTCTGTGAAGGAGTTTCTGGATGAGATTAATGTTTAAATCAATAGACTGTATAAAGATCGCCCTTCCCAATGTAGGTGGCTTTATCTCACTTCTGGAAGATCTCAGTAGAACAAAAAGGCTGAGCAAAGGAGAACTCACTGTCTTCTCCTGACTGTCTTCAAGCTCAGACATCAGCCTCCTCTTGACTTTGAATTTTTACTTGGACTGGAGTTTACAACACTGACTCTGCTGGTTCTCAGGCCTTTTCACTCTAGCTATTCCAATAGCTCTTCTGGGTCTCTAGCTTTCCTACTGCAGATCTTGGGAATTTCTAGTCTCATAACTTCATGAATTCATTATAATCTCTCTGTCTCTATCACTTTATATATGTAGATAGATAGATAGACAGTCTTCCCTTGTAGCTCAGTTGGTAAAGAATCTACCTACAATGCAGGAGACCCAGGTTCGATTCCTGGGTCAGGAAGATCCCTTGGAGAAGGAAATGGCAACCCACTCCAGCATTCTTGCCTGGAGAATCTCATGGACAGAGGAGCCTGGCGGGCTACAGTCCATGGGGTCACAAGAGTTGGACATGACTTGGTGACTAAACCCCCACCGCTACCAGATATAGATAGGTATAAAGACACAAATATCTTATATTGGTTCTGTTTATTAGTTCTGGGGACTGGAAAGTCCAAGGTCAAGGTGCTGACAATTTTAGTTTCTGTCCTCTTGGCTTATAGGTGGCTGCCTTTTCACTGTGTATCCTCAAGTGGTCTTGCCTCAGTGCATGGGCATGGGCAAAGAGAGAAAGAGAGAGAACAAGCATGAGCTGTCTGGTGTTTCTTCTTATAAGGACACAAATCCCATTGGATCAGGGCTTCACGCTTATGAACTCATTTAATCTGAATTACTTCCTTAGGGGCTCCATCTCCAAGTATATCCACCCTAGGGCTTAGGGCTTCGGCATATGAAGTTTTTGGAAGACACTGTCCAGTCCATCACACTAGGTGAGGGTCACATGACGGGAGTCTGGACAGGACCAAAGCAGGCTATGAAGACCCTGGGCCTTACGCTTAAGGGATGAATGATGGGGAGTTAGTGAAGTGTTTTAACTGTGAAAAAATGGTAAGACATAGAAGAAAGCTTATTCTGATTTCTGGTAAGGAATTGACTATAACATCCCTGGAATATTCTGTGCACATATGCCAGTGGAAATTTTATGACAGCAAATTAAAAAATGAGTACTCATATCTGCTGGGAGAACTAAGGCAGACAGAAAGCCATTGCCAGACTCTTGGAGATATTTCAATATCTACACGGTTCATGAAGTTGGATTGAAAAAATAATGTGGCCCATTCATGCAGCCGCACACTAAGAGCATCCCAGTGGTATTCATTTACCCCCGCCATGATCTTTTCCTTGGGCTCAAGACCTAGTGTATATCACGCCTATGTTGTCATAGGAGATCACCTCCTACTCATTGCTCTTTACAGAAGTTTTTAGTGGAGTTTGGTCCCTTTAATCTTTAGACAGCAGAACAGAAGAGGGGGATAGTGGTGCAAAGAACGTTTGGCTTTAGGAATTTTGTATTTTAATCGATAAATTCCGCACATACATTTTTCTAGGCAGTAGGGGAGAAAACCCCTAACAGTAATGCATACTGGCTATTGTTGTATTATGCTTTATATTTTGTTTATTATATAAAATATATGTATATATGCATGTACCTATTTATATACCTATTATCTATTTATTTATAATATATGATGTCAGTTCTAAAAATTAGGCAAAAACTTTAAAATGTTTATCATTTCAAGCCAGCAAAGCTGACCTTGCTATAAGCTAGCTCCAAATTTGGCTAAAAATTAAGCAAAAAGGTAAAATATTAATCATTTCAAGCCAGCAAAGCATCCCTTGCTATAAGCTGGCTCCAAATTTGACAATGAGCTGATTGGTATTTGTCAAATTACCATCCAACTGAAGTTGGCTGTTGTTCTTTTAGTTTTTGACAAGCACAAGGTGAATAGTGCATAAGCCAAAGGATAATTATATCCTGTGTCTCTTGAAAAAGTTTGGATTGAAATAATGCAGCACTCATTCAAATATGGAACAGCTAAAGAGAACGCTAAGTGCCTATGAACTAAAGCAGACCAGAACCTGTGACAAAAATACTGAAAGCAAAGGGATTTAATAATTGTCCTGAGCATTAATAGAAAGCTAAGACTATTGACAGTAATTTGCTAAATTAACCAGAAAACAATTCAGAAATCTCCATGACATGTTTAATAAGATATAAGACATAGCCTATATGAAATAAAGAAAGAGATCCATAAGTTCCATAAGGGCTAAAAATGCTAAATTAAACTACAATATGATAAAGTACATAATAACATGAATATGAAGGTAATTTGCACAAGTATAGATAGGATGTCAAATAATTAGAAACACAGCAGTTAAAACAAGGTTCTCATTCATGGTAATAAATGCAGGATTAGAATTTTCTTAATTAGTAATGGGAAAGATGAAAAGATTTCCACTATGTACACTGTCCTGTGCTGATTGCCATTTGGAAGCCAATTTAAGCACGAGCAAGTAAACAAATACCCTATTGGATGGTGTGGATAGACATATTTGTTTGTAATTTCTGAGAAAAAAAATAAACACATTTTCAAATTCATGTCACAGTGACAAGTAGCAGTGACTTAAATTAGTCATTCGGGACAGTGGTTCTCAGTGTGGTCCTTGGACAAGCAGCATCAGCATCAACTGAGAACTCAGTTTAATTTCTCAAGCCTTCCCTCAACCCACTTGATTCAGAAATTCTAGGAGTTGGGCCAAGTAATTGATATTCTAACCAGCCCTAAAGGTGATGCTGCTGTAGCTCAAATTTGAGAATTACTACATTGGGAGAACGACTTTATCCATACCATGAGGAGAGTAAGGCAGCTTACTGATCACACAAGTTACCCCTTGTCTGCACCACAGGTACACAAAATCCAGGAAAGATTGTAGAGCTGAGGACTTTGCTAGTGAGGGAGCCTGTGTGCTTCAGATTCCCAACTCACAAGTGAGAGAAATGGACATAGTTACATAGATAACTGATTTTCCCAAAGAAAAGCATCAAAGGAATATCAAGTGTAATATATGAATACAAATAAAAGAGAAGAAGCATTGTTTAGTTCCGAAACCAGGGATCAAACCCACACCCCCTTCAGCAGAAACATAGCATCTTAACCGTTGCACTATTAAGGAGGCCCTAAGGAAGCATTTCTTAAACTGAAGGAAGACCTATGTGTGCAGGTTGAAAGTGCTTTTTGCTATGCAGGCAAAGTCAACAAGAAAACTGACAGCTAATTAATTCTGGGGGAAACAAGATCTTATATAAAGAACAAACCTCTTATAAACATCAAGAAAGAAAGAAGTGGGGAGAGAGAGAGGGGGAGCCTGCCTCTAAGATTAAAAATCCTTGCAGGAGGGGGAAGATATAGAGTTGAAGAAAAAATTAGCTTTACATAAGAAGATGGGTACCTCTTCCTCCAAGGCTTTCAGTAAGGATGCCATGCTGTATGCAAATATTTCCTCTCCAGGAATCTCAGAAACAAGATCTTATATAAAGAACAAACCTCTTATAAACATCAAGAAAGAAAGAAGTGGGGAGAGAGAGAGGGGGAGCCTGCCTCTAAGATTAAAAATCCTTGCAGGAGGGGGAAGATATAGAGTTGAAGAAAAAATTAGCTTTACATAAGAAGATGGGTACCTCTTCCTCCAAGGCTTTCAGTAAGGATGCCATGCTGTATGCAAATATTTCCTCTCCAGGGAATCTCCCCAACCCAGGGATTGAACCCAGGTCTCTCACATTGTAGACAGATGCTTTACTGTCTGAGCCACCAGGGAAGAGTTAAATGAGATTAACAATTTGTAAATCATATATTTCCTGGCACATGGTTTATGCTCATTCAGTGCTAGCCCTCACCCATTATCAGAGCGCCAGGCATATGAACGAGGAATTCCTGACTCATCTCTGGAAGGTGTCACACTCTAGGGACTAGAGTCTAGGTCATTAACACATGTTTAGCTTTGAGAAAGAAGGCAAGATCTGACACTAAGTACTAGCAGTGAATGAAGTGGAAGGTTAAGAGCTTATTGGTCTCAGGACATTATGTGTGAATGAAAATGTGGTTGAAAGGCAAGAGCTGTGGAACATGAGAGCATAGTGGCAAGAAAAAATGTAAGGCAAAAAGGCAAGGTTATTCAGAAGATTTTCAAATACTTTGTGTGTTCCAAGTAGAAGATTCTCAGATACTTAGGTTTTCAAATACTTCATGTGTTCCAAGTACAGGTCCTGTGTAGAAAAAGATATTTAATATATATCAAATACGGCAGTCGCTATACATTCCTCCCCTCCACTTGATTTCTGAGTAAGACGAAACCTGGACTCCAGGTCCTCCCAGGCTGAGATTCAGTGGGGAAGAGCTCACAGTGCTTAAGTAGTACTATTATCATAGCGTGCTAAGAATTCACTTTCTTTCTCATAATGTTGCTAGTCAATGAACAATGGAAACTTTTATTAGTGATGGCTTCTCCACTCCTGAGGATTATAAAATACAGATAAGGAGACAAATAACCTGCCAACCACCTGTGACATTGATAACAATTCAAAATCTAAAAGCAAGATACAGACAATATCACAAGTGTATATCTGCTAAGTAAAATGTAGCTATAGGATAGGCTGCCATTGTTGATGAAGCTGGGATGGTAGAAGTAGGAATTAGACAGCCAAAGAATGGAGTGGTAACACCATTGCAGGTGGAGAGTGGAGCACAAAGCTCAAACACAGGGAATCCATATGATGGAATAAGAGATACTTCTGAGACGCTAGAATAAAAATCTAAGGATGTCCTTCTCTGTATGAATTTCCAAAGATGGAATAGCATTTTAGCCAGTTCTTTATCAAATGGTAGCTTCTCTTATAGCATCTTATATTAACATATCATACAATCAGCAAGACATGATTATATTCTTGTTGTTTCTGAAAGTTATACAATTATTCTTGATATTTTTGTAACATTAAGTTTGAAAAATATCCTTGTTTTCTCTCTTCATCTTTTTTGGGGCTACTTTTAGCAGCTTGAAAATCAGCTTTCATTTTGACTGCCGCTTAACAGAATTTGATTAAAAAAAGTAAACTAATTACAACGGAAATGCAGCCCTGCGAAGCTTTAAGAAAAACACATTATTTTGTTTTAGGGTTCAGTTACTATACATTCATTTATCATCTTTATAAGCGATGTGCAGGCGATGATGAATAGGCCCTGGCTTTGAATCAGGAAATGTAAATTATCCTTTTTCTTTATTTCCTTTTTCCACTTTTTTTTTTAAACAAATAATGAGTTCTAGGTAATTTGAAGTTAACTGATGTGCCAAGAACTCAAAGATGATGTAATGCTTGAAAGCAATAGGGCTACTTATCTGATAGACTGAACAAAAACAACTCCTGGTCCAGGGGACGCACACTTGAATTGAGGTGGTTGTGGCCTGTGGTTGACCTAGCTGGTTTGGAGGACCATCAGCAAGAGCCAGCTTGCTCTATTATTGCTTTGTGTTTGAGCCTCCCTCATGTCAAGTAGTAGCTTTTACCTTTGGAGAACTGGTGCATATATTCCTTAAACCCTCTCTCATCTGGATCTTTTTTTTTCCCCATAGATAAGTTCATCGTGTCATATTTTATTTTTTTATAAACAAAATACTTATTGAGCGTTATTTCCAGTCAGAAAGAAAGAAAGTCTAAAGAGAAAAAGTTCTATGGTTTTCTATTGCTAGGTAACAAACTAACACATTTAGTCACTCAAAAAAGCACACATTTATTGCAGTTTCTGTGGATCAGAACTCAATGTACAGCTTAACTGGGTCCTCTGCTTAGGGTTTTATGAAGGTATCATCCAAGCTGCATTCTCAAATGGTGGTTTGACTGGGGAAGAATTTACTTTCAGTCTCATTCAGTTTTTTGGCAGAATTAATTTCCTTGTGATTGTAGGGTTGACATCTCTAGCTTTTTGCTGGTTCTTGGCTAGACACTGCCTGCATCTCTCGAAGGCTGCCTGATCATTTGTTGGAGGTGTGCACTTCTTTACCAGATGGGCTTCTCCATCACGGCTGCTTCATCAAGCAAGCAAGGAGAGTCTATAGAGGGAATCTGCTATTGAGATAGTCTTTTATTCTTTTTAAAAATTTTATTTTGTTTTTAATTGAAGGGTAAAAACAATATTGTGATGGTTTTCACCATACAGCAACATGAACCAATCATAGGTACACGTATGTACCCCACCCATCTAGGTCATCACAGAACACCAGCTTTGGGTTCCCTGCATCATTCAGCAAATTCCCACCAGCAAACAACTCCTGGTCCAGGGGACGCACACTTGAATTGAGGTGGTTGTGGCCTGTGGTTGACCTAGCTGGTTTGGAGGACCATCAGCAAGAGCCAGCTTGCTCTATTATTGCTTTGTGTTTGAGCCTCCCTCATGTCAAGTAGTAGCTTTTACCTTTGGAGAACTGGCGCATATATTCCTTAAACCCTCTCTCATCTGGATCTTTTTTTTTCCCCATAGATAAGTTCATCGTGTCATATTTTATTTTTTTATAAACAAAATACTTATTGAGCGTTATTTCCAGTCAGAAAGAAAGAAAGTCTAAAGAGAAAAAGTTCTATGGTTTTCTATTACTAGGTAACAAACTAACACATTTAGTCACTCAAAAAAGCACACATTTATTGCAGTTTCTGTGGATCAGAACTCAATGTACAGCTTAACTGGGTCCTCTGCTTAGGGTTTTATGAAGGTATCATCCAAGCTGCATTCTCAAATGGTGGTTTGACTGGGGAAGAATTTACTTTCAGTCTCATTCAGTTTTTTGGCAGAATTAATTTCCTTGTGATTGTAGGGTTGACATCTCTAGCTTTTTGCTGGTTCTTGGCTAGACACTGCCTGCATCTCTCGAAGGCTGCCTGATCATTTGTTGGAGGTGTGCACTTCTTTACCAGATGGGCTTCTCCATCACGGCTGCTTCATCAAGCAAGCAAGGAGAGTCTGTAGAGGGAATCTGCTATTGAGATAGTCTTTTATTCTTTTTAAAAATTTTATTTTGTTTTTAATTGAAGGGTAAAAACAATATTGTGATGGTTTTCACCATACAGCAACATGAACCAATCATAGGTACACGTATGTACCCCACCCATCTAGGTCATCACAGAACACCAGCTTTGGGTTCCCTGCATCATTCAGCAAATTCCCACCAGCTATCCACTTTACATATGATAATATGTATGTTTCCATTTATTTAGAATATTGAACATCTTGATATATTATAAGAAATTAGTGCACTTTCAAGCCAGAAGTGCAGGATTTCAAGACAGACAAAATAAGCTTTATGTATAAGTAGACTTTGGATAAGGAGAGAAAATGGGAAAGCACATTACCAATAAGGGAAGAAAAGAATGCTCAAGTGTAGACCATGGGTGAAGAGCAACCAGTTCTGACTGGATGGCCATGGTTGTAGATAAACAGCGGGGATGGTTTTAGGAAAGATGAAGCTCAGAATGCTCACCTCGGGATGAATCTCAACTTTACACTGCACTCATCACTTGGTGTAGAAAAGCCTCAGCTGAAATAAAGTAGCAATAGAAATGTTAGCTTTATTGGTGCAGAAAGTTATGCATACTCATTTCCATTTTCAGGGGTTTTGAAATATTTACATTTACTTGCATATAGAATCTTTAAGATATTTGCATGTGTTCTGCAAATTAATTTAAAATTGGCAATTGACTTACATTTGGGTGACATTTATGGATAAAGATATTAGCCATAGATACCACTCACAGATAAAGTTATATGTGTCTCATTAATTCCCATATTCTTTATAAATTATGTCAATTTGATTTTTATGTGGTAATTCTCTATATATACTGCTTTCCATTTTAGAAATAAAACTCATGGATTTTTTATTCACTCTAGCACACAAAGTGTTTGCATCTTTCCTTTTTAATTTCCTTAATTTTTGTTTCTTCTCACACTCTTTGCTTTTATTATACCTTCTCTCAGATTGCTGAGGCAATGATTAGGCATATTGGCCTTGGAAAAATAAATAAAGAGAAGGAAAATATGTTGCTCTGTCACTTTAAAATGTAGTCCATTTACACCAACATATTAAAAGTCTAAATATTTTATTGCCTAGGCACAATCTCATTTTTATTGCCCCAATCACAGCTCATTGGTTAGGATATGCTGGGCAGAGGAGTGAGCTGGTCAGCTAATGGCCTCCCTGCTGCTAAAATTAACTAATTGTTAAAGTAATAACCATGGACCCTCACGGCCTATTTTATAGTCAGTGGCAATCTGGGAAATTATTTTGCTGCTTTCATTTCAGTAAGTCCTCCTGTTGGCCATTTGCACCCTCTCTATTCTTTTAAATGTCCTCTTGATGAGAAATATTTCAATGGGAACCTGCAGGGAGTTCTGGCCAGTCCCTCCAAGTGGGATGAGCATTATATAGGTATGTACTGGGGTGCACGTGGGTGGCCATCTATCCCTTGCACCAAACTTCTTTTCCAAATTCATCTTTCCTCCTCCACAATGTGTCTTTCACATTGGTTTGTTCCATCTCTTGCTATGTTTTGCCCTAATGCTGGCTATGACCTTGCCTGTCCTTTTGGTGAAAAACTCTTCATCCTTCTTTAGATGATCACTCCAATCCACAGTGGAGGCTCAGATAGGAGCTCACCCATTCAATATCCCAGGACAATGCTATTTCCAATTTTGACCTCTCCTCTGATATTCCAGTGTACATTCTTGCTACAATACATTTTATTAAATTTTATTATGTTTTTGTACTTCATATTCTCCTTTATCCACTTGTTATTTCATGTGTACAAATCCTTTATTCTCAGTTAAGTTTACATTTACCCAGAGAAAATTCTGAACTTCCTCCTGCATCTCTCAGTCACCAGAGCTATGTTAAATACATTGCAGATGCTTTTGTAAACACATGTTGAATTAAATTAAATTATGTCTGGGGATTTCAAAGTTGTATCTGCTATACAAATGTCCTGTGAGGATATTTTAAATCCTTCATATCCAGAGAGAAAGAGGTAAGTTCTCCACATTCCTCTACAGAGACTAAATCTTCATGAGTTTTGTCATAAACATGTCATTAGTATGGACCTCATAGAATAGAAATTATTTATGGTGTCATTTAAAATTTTTAAATGATACCAAGAAAGACACAAAAAACATTGGACTGAAGGAAATCAATCCTTAAAGAAAATGTGCCTGTGGCAGAGTTATAGGGCAAACATGCTTGAAACCAGAGATGGAAGGCTAGTCAGTCTATTCAGAGGCTCAGCGCACGACCTGCACTAACTACATTATTCACTGAAAAAAATGTGCAGAGCATCTGCTTGCATATCTGCAAAATATTCTTTAATAAGTCTTCCTATCTGTTTAACAGTCATTAATTCAGACTGCGGAACACTCTTTGCAAAATAACTCTTCTCCTTTGTATTATTGTGACAGTTTTTTTTTGTTTTATGCCTGTTGAGACGTGATTATTGAACTTTTTAAATGAATGTCTGTAATAGTTCTATGTTGATACTAACAAAAAGACTGAAAACCAGTCTATTGATTTAAGATTCCATACCAGTCATGGTACACTCTGATAAGTCGTGAAAAGCTTCTTGGGGATTATATCTTTCTATACATTGGGCTAATTATAGCTAACCCATAGGAGAGTCACATTCTAGGTTAAGGACAGATTTTGGTCTGGGTTGGTACAGCTGCATTAAAAAGTCTAGAATCCTTTCAGTACCATGTTTCTCACATTTCATGAAGACTTAAAACTCAACCATTAAATGAGGGTTGAGATTTGAGGAGTCTTTTTGCAATTCTAGCGAGCTGTACTTTATGATCCCCTTACAGTCCTGAAGATTAATATTTGAGTTTGCTTTTAGAGAATGTTTTTAAAAAGAAACTCTCAAAAATTATGGTTAGGACTGAGACAAACTGCATCCTGACTCTACGTACCAGCACTATTTCTTTGGGAATATTGCTATAATATCTACTAACTTCAATTTCCTAATAAGAAATTAAAATGGGTATGTTTTTTTCTTTCTGATCTGCTTCGTAAAGTGATAGGAACCAAATATTGTGACTATCTGTAAAAGAAAAATCAGTAGTCATTTAATGAGGGCCTGAGTGATTCTTCTATCAGTTGAATAAAAGTGTATCCACGTGTTGGATTTTTGACATCTATTTTAGTTGCATCATCTGGGTTAAAAATAGTTGAATGAAAGAACAACAATTTTGCATATGTTTCATATTATCATCTTCTTTGTGTTCAGTTAGGGAGGCACAGATTAAGAGCAATGGTTAGAGTCAGTCAGAGATGCTTTCAACCTTGTCATGGTTAACTACTAGTTGTTTAACCTTGAAACTCTTGGCAATCTGTCTAAGCCCAAGGGCATTCACATTAAACCTGAGGACAATAGATATACTTACTTCATAGGACTGTTCCGGGGATTCTGTGAGGTGATGCTGCAATGCACTTGGCATAGTACATTACACACAATAACGATAGGTGTTTAATTAATACTACCTATCCTTTCCATATTACTACTAAGGACAACTCAAACAAATGACACTTTGACACATTGTAGGCATTCAAAAAGAATTTGTACGGTGTGGCATTCACGGCTACTCTGAAAGGACCCGTTTAGAGATCCATGGTGGATGGAGAAAAGCCAGCAGGAAAGGATGCCCCCTGCGAGGGGCTTTGACAAGAAGCAGTCTCCAGGAGGAGCCACGACTTGCCTTCCTTTGGGAGCTTCAGAGGCCTGGGAGAGTTTGAGGAGGGGACCTGAGAGAGCTTTAGGGGATCCACTCATGGAATTTCAGCCTCATCAGAGAAACAGAGAATTCTTTGTGTCCAAGAATGAGGTACGGTACTGAAGAAACCACACCTACACAACCAAGTCTGAGGTGTCCTTAGGGTGACCCAAGCAACCCCCAATCCCAATTCCTCTGCATCTTCTAGAACCTTGAAAGCATCAAACAAAATTCACAGAGCACACGTTGGCAATTCTAGGTCAAGTGAGACTTTCTGATTAGAATAAAAAATTGTGCGTATGTATGTAGGTAAATTATATTTATTTCCCAAGGCCTTGCTCAAACCTTTCTTCCTTCATGAATTCCCAGTAGATTGTTCTTATTTCTGAACCAGAATCCCCTTAGCCCTGATTATCTTTTGGCAATCTGACCCATCTCTAGGAGAGCTCAGGGAAGTTGTTATTTTTAAATCCACACTCTTTACTCACCTGGATGCTAAGGACACCATCTGCTATCTTTTCTTCACGTGTCCCCTAACTGCAGCCAAACCCAACTGAGCCCCAACACTAGCAGGGTGATAGAGCCTTAGTATGCACTCATTTCAAAAAACAGAAAAAGTGCTTCAAGCAAGTAAACAAACCCCAAAAAGGAAATCTTGTGAATTATGTGCTAAACTATTGATGGTGTTTTCTTCTCCTTGAAGGTAAAGCTAACTTGGGGGCTGCGGGGGAAGGTGGCCCATCTGGTTCTGTGACATTTTTCTGGAAATACCATCAAAAGGAAACTGAGAAATGTGCTTCGAACTGAACAGTCATGAACCCTCTTGCATCCGAAAGGAAGATTGTGAGAGTAATGAGCCTAAATCAAGGCTGGGCTCGTCCTGCCCGCAATGAGGCAAGACAGGTTTTCCTTTAAAAAACATCTGCCATAAGGGGATTTAAATCGGGTACTCCTGTTTTTAGAAAATCTCTATTTCCTTACAGGATGTCGGCTTTGATCACTAATCCCTTGAAAATGTCTTCAAGAGCTACTCCAATTGGCAGAAGTATTCGAGAGTGGGCGTGGGCAGGTGTCGGGAAAGAAGTAGGGGAGAAAACAATCCTCTTTTCCAAGCTGATGCATTACTTTAAAATAAAAAAGACAACTCCCAGAGCCTCTTGGCACTAATGATCCTCGCTGAGATTTTCCCAATGGTGAGGCCCAGGGAAGCCTTTAGAAAATGTTCTTTTGCAGGTCAGCACTTCCTGTCCTCTCTCCCTGGCCAATGACATTAATGTGTGTTTGTCAATACTGAATTTTATTTGCTGCATCGCATCTCAGCTTAGAGAAGGAAGCACATCGTGTTGCATTTTCCTTGCCTCTCAAACTGGAGTTCCTGCTTCTCCCCAGCTTTGTGTTGTCAGCAAAACTTAATGCGTTTACAATCGGTCTCTTGATCGGAGGTAATTACCTGCAGGAGAAATAGCAAGGCGGAGAACCTAACAAGAGAAGCCTTGTGTGACTGTGCTGTGGGTTGCTGTCCTGAAAGTGTATCAGACTTGTCAAATTGGTTCAAATTAAATTGACACACCACTCTTTCAGGTATCACCATGTTTTTAAAGCACAGTGAGCCCTTTTGGGCTGTACATGCCTTCAGAGTTAAAAAGGAATGTGCAAAGGACACCCAAAGGGGCAAGTGACAAGGACAGCAGGGGTCTTTGGGAAGACCCTTTACCACAGGCTTCAAGGGGTGGTCTTGTCAGGACTGAAGCTCAGTTGGGTTTTTTTCTCAGCAATTTCCTGTTTCCTGCCACAGTGATGACAAGGTGTCCCCAAGCCTTAGCTATAAGGCCCTGGAGCCATTTTTTTCCCTGCCTTCAGCTCCATTTATTCATTTATTGTTACATTTATGAGCTTTGTCCAGGGACACTGCTGGGTCTCACAGTACCAGCTTCAGCCTGGAGGGAGACAGGGCCATTCTAGTCCCAGCCTTTCCCTGATGGGCCTGGTGACCTTGGCCAAGTCATTTAACCCCAACTCACTGGGGCCACCACTTGTAAGAGAGCAGGGGAGTGAGTAAGGCCTGGATCACCTCAATAGGGCGTCAAGAGGAATAACTAATTAATGATTGTAAAGCACTTTGCAAACAGAAAGTGCTGTGCAAAATACTTAATATTAATCATAAAATGCATTCCCTGCAAGCCTCTAGGCATATGTACAGAAATAACCACAGCAATTAAAGTAACACGCTAACAAAACTCATTAACCCCTAAACCTCCTTCTGCCCATACTTGGCTGTCGTAGCTTCGCGGCTTTCTCGAGGCTGCCAGGTGATGCTGGGAGGAAGGCTGCCATGGAGAGCATGGCATTGGCTCTCCCATACTTTCTGGGCAAGTCATCAGGTCACTTGTTCTGAGTGCCAACAGCCTTAAAATCCACATCAGCATTCAGCCTTTCTGGCCCATTTCTCCTGTGCAGATCTCTTCCTTCCCTTCATGCTCTAGAACCCACTGCCTATACCATCTGTACCCCAGATGATTCTTCTCTCCTCTGTGTGTTTATTTCCTTCCATGCACATGTGACTTTTCTCTACCCAGTGTGTAAGCAGCTTGAAGGCAGGATTTCCCTGCATTGTAATTCCTAAAAGAGGACAATGCAAAGAGTGTGCCTCCAGGTAGTCTACAGACACCCGAGAGATGCTTTGCAATCCCAAGTTATTGATTAGATGAAGGTGATAGAGTGTTGTTTGAAATCAGCCACAGTCACGCTGGTTATCTTGCACCTGGGAAGCTGGCAATTATTGCTAAGAAGCTCCTGAGGTCTGGCAGGGAGGAAAATGAATGAAAGAGGGAAGAAAGGGCTTGGACTCAGTTCATCAGAAAACCTTCAGCTTTGAAACAGGGGAATAGTGAAAGCCAACACTGAAAAATTATCTTTAGGAAGAAAGGGAAGGAATGAGTGCGATCTGCCTTGAGAAAACAGAAGATAGACGGTCTCATGTGTCGCAGCTAACACAGGCTGGAGGGTGGAAGTGACGTGGGTGGCCGGAGACCTCAGTGTGGTCAGGGAGGACAGTGAGGACTGTGTGAAGACAGGCTGAGCACCTTGCAAGACAGGATTTATCTTTCTTTCTCCTCTTTGTGAGAATGAATGGCTAATTTGCAAGAAGTCTCTCCTTACCTCCTTTATCTTTAATAAGCAGCCATTTTGGGCTTTAGTTTTTTTTAACTTTTAAATTTCTTACCTTAGCTTGTCCAGAATGCTGGCTCATGTCAGAATTTTTGTGCTGCAATAGCATCTTTCATAGAATATAAAAGGGATATGGAAACTACATTCTTGAGGCATTGTGTGTCAAAATTTCATCTGATTCCACCTTGCATACAATATTATAATACAGGGTTGGGATATTGACCACTAGACTGGTAATGCAACAGTTTTTATAAAAATTACCACATAGATTGTAAGAAATGTGCGCCAAATTATAAATAAGAATAGTATGGTTTTTGTCAAATGTTATGTAGAGCAACTAAGCAAAAGACAACCAAAAAACCTGTAATATGTTGAATTTCATTGTTTAAGAGAAATTTACTGGAGAGGAGCTTCTTGATCATTAAAGAGGGGATTGTGTCCTAGAAGAAATAGCCAAAGAAATCCTGGGCAGGGAGATGGGCAGGGACTCTCAGATTGACGGTTGGGAAGGAAGAATTTGTTGTGAAAGCCTAGAGCCAGGGAGGGTACGGCATCTCTGAGCACAAAGGTCTGCCTGTGGGGAAGAGGAGGGAGGAAGCAAAGAGGAAAAATAGAGGCAAGAGGCAGAGGCTGATCATAGGCACTCAGGATGCTGAATGACCCCAGAGTGAGTTCAGAGAGAAAGACACGGTAAGAATCCAGAGAGGGTCAAGAGCGGGGGAACAGTGTCTGGAGTTCTATCCTGAGAGGAGGCTGTGAAGAGTATTCTTTGATATTTGGCAGCTACTCCACGGAGGATTCCCTCCTGTGGAGAGCTGCAGTGATTGTGGACAAGCAGTTTGGGAGATTACAGGGCTGAAGATGACTTGGGGAAAAAATAATCCTAAAATTACAAGAAAAAAAGCCAAGAAATGATATTGAGGGAGCACAAACCTCTATTTCACGGCCAAATCAAAAACTCCCTGACTAGGAAATTGATATTCTGCCTCAGACTGTCCTTCCTGAAGGCTGGGCTCGGCTTCCAGGGGAGAGGGTGGAAAGGGAGGTAACATTGCTGTCCACTCTAAGATCCACCTGTGCCACCAACATCTGGCACGTCCTTGAACTAGTCTGTTCACAACTGTCAGCCTAGTATCTCATCTGTATGGCAAAGCATTGCGGCTAGTCTGTTAAGTCCTTTCCACTTCTGATATCTGATGGACCCCATAACACTGAAGTGTCTCACACACTTGTTCAGTGGCTAAGAAGCTGACTTAGACAGCATTTCCATTTCATTGAAAGTGGGTTGGGTTTACCAAAGTGGATAACTTTAGAGTTTCATCCCATGGTGGAGAGTGGTCATCAACCAAAATCTATTTAATAACATAAGTCCAATTCTTTGATAACTACTGAAATGATGACCTAGTTCCCGCCCTTGAGAAACTTACAGTTTAATCAGGGGTCCCATAAACACATGAAAATGATAAAATATGAAAAATGTCACTAAACCCTTAGGTTTTAAGTCTTAGAGCTCTAGACCAAGAGTGTTTTGTTAGTGGAGCTTAAGTTTTCTGTGGGCCAAATGGCCAGAGGCAAGGGAGAAGAGTGGGGCCTTGAATAGCAAATACTCTGTTCATTCAAATAATATGTCCCCTTTTGCATCCTGATTCCTGGTGGGTGAAAGCTGAGCAATCTTTCTCTCACCCGAGGAAAATGCCAAAACTGAAAATCAGGGTCCCTAACGAACCTCTCTATTGACTATGTTGAGACAGTGGAGATGAGGGACAAGAGGGACTCAGATACAGAAATCACAATGCTGCTGCTGCTGCTAAGTCACTTCAGTCATGTCCGACCCTGTGCGACCCCATAGACGGCAGCCCACCAGGCTCCCCTGTCCATGGGATTCTCCAGGCAAGAACACTGGAATGGGTTGCCATTTCCTTCTCCAATGCTTGAAAGTGAAAAGTGAAAGTGAAGTCACTCAGTCGTGTCCGACTCTTCATGACGCTATGGACTGCAGCCTACCAGTCTCCTCTGTCCATGGGATTTTCCAGGCAAGAGTACTGGAGTGGGGGGCCATTGCCTTCTCTGAATCACCATGCTAATAGGTTACGAACTGGGAAAACTCATCTCAGATTAATCCCTCACAAGGTGAAGATCAACCACTAAAGCTGGGGTCAAGAGTTTTGGGTCCAAATTCCCTTTCTGTCATTCACTAGAACTCTGAATTTGGAAAAGTCTCTTACAGTAATTGAATTTGGTGCTAGAACCAAACGTTTCTCACTCTGTTTTAGTATGATTACAAATAGTGAAATTAGAGACAGGCTAGGAAAGTCAGGGATGAGCACGGAGATCCCAGGTGTACAGGGGTAATTGGCAAGAGGTCAAAGGTGGCTTCAACAAGGGTGGCTGCTTAGTGTTGTGCACAGAGATTATTGGCTTAATCCCCAATATGGACTAGAGGTGGCTTTCCTGAAATGCTCTGCTTGCTCTGAAGGAAATCTGGTGTTGCTTCATTTTGTACACTCTAGTATTTCAGGAAGCACATTTTATCAGCAACAGCAATTACACTGTGCATAAAAGGTAGGCGTAACATTGGCCATCTAGGTTATGGCCTGAGCCAGGAAACCTCTGAGAGTAGGAGAGGTGCTGCTAACAACTATACTGGAGAGTGGCTGAAAGTTAAGTTTGTCCTGGAGTAACTGGGGGTATGATAGCCTCATGCATGACATCATTTTTCTCGACACATTGTGAGTTTTTTCACTTTCCAAGTTAGGAAGCTTCATCGTGTTTCCTCTATCAGACACTGAAGATTTTGTTTAAACAAACAAACAAAAAAAGTCTACTTCTTAGTACCTCAAAAATTCTTTAGGAAACAAAGAATTCTAAATGTCAGGAAATTGAAGCTCAAAAAGTTATTTTGAAGAAGGGTAATATAGACATCCCTGGTGGCTCAGACAGTAAATAATCTGCCTTCAGTGCAGGAGACCTGGGTTCAGTCTCTGGGTCTGGAAGAGCCCCTGGGGAAGGGAATGGCTGCCCACTCCAGTTTTCTGCTGGAGAATTTCATGAACAGAGGAGCTTTTTGGGCCACAGTCCATGGGGTTGCAGAGTCGAACACAATTGAGTGACTCACACTTTCACACTTTCATATTCAGTACAGAATAAATGTATGCACATATATGCAGAAAGGAGAGTTTACACACACACACACACACACACACACACACACACACCTTCTTCTTCAACCTAAAATCTGAAATCACTTGGTCCTAAACTATGGCATTATGTGTGTGTGTGTGTGTGTGTATATGTGTATGTTCCATGTTAAAGTGTCAGTTGCTCTCAGTCCTTAAAGAAATGTGATTTTTGGATGACAGGGAGAAAGGGAGAAAAGGAAACTGATAAGAGGTAGGGTAAGGAGGAGAGCTGGGAATGCATTTGTAATTCAAAGTTATAACCCAACAAAAGCAAAACAGGAAAGAAACAGCATTTTAAAGAGGTTGGCAGATAGCATCGGCTCATTAGTGGTTCCATCACAGTGTACATTGGTTTGCTTGCTCTCCTAGCACCAAAAACAGTGATATATGTGTAGCGGGTATAGAGGAAGTAAATTAAACAAACATAGCACAAGTTATTTTAGGGTATTCTGAGTATTAACTCTTATCCTTGAAGGTAGCAGTGAGAATTACAAAATGCTCCAGTCTTTGAAATTAGCCACTGCACTGCAAGCAATGGGACTCTCAGGGTATCACTTCCATAGGTGAGAAGCCCAAAATGTTTCCAATGAAAGGCAGTGGAGCTCTTGCCACCAGTTGAATGAGATGACATGTGAATCCTTGATGCTGGCACAGCGGGGCTGTCAAACACTGGAGAGCTTTGTTTCCATTTGGGAATGATTAAGGTCTTATTGCTTCTGTCTTGGATATGAAAGACTTGAAACATATCAGTTTGATGTAACCAGGGTTGAATGACAACTCTATGCATGTAGTTAGCAAAGTTCATTGAGAAGGAAAGAGGAGCGCTGAATTTCAGGAAAGTTAAACTGTAAGAATTGAGTACCTTGATTGAATTTGATAGCTCTTAATGGGAAACTGTACTGAACTGGCAAAAAAAGAAAAAGCAATGAGATCTGATGAAAAGGATCAAACTCAAATTTAGTTTTAAAAAATACCTCAGAATTAATCTTGCCCATTTAATTCAGGCAATAGTGGAAATCATTTTACATAATAAAAGGGGACAATGCCAGAAATAGCAGGGTGGAATTTCAGAAGCAGAATTAGAGAAGGACCACAGGGAGAAGCTAATTTGTTTTTCTGCTTCAAAATGTTTCCCACAATCATATTTTGGGGTCTAGTTGATTCTTTTATAGTGAAGGTAGAGTAGGGCTTTCTAAAGGAGATATCTGGTTGGAGCTTGAATTGTAACGACTGAATTGAGTAATCAGAGGGCCAGGTAAGTCATGCCATCTGAGGTTCAATGTGGAAAGCTTGGGAGACAGGAAGAGTAAGGCCCTAGACCTTGCCCAGAGAGACCAGCTGGGGCACAGACCCTCATAAGATCGGCAGGTCAGCCAAGGAGAAGGGAGCCCTTGTACAAGGGAGCCGGGGCTACACAAATGTCAGTGTTTTGCAAAGGCACCGGGGCACAGGGAAATAGATCTCTCTGAGTGATTACGGCTTGAGTTCTACATCTTTACCACCTGTACATGCAGGATTTGGCAGTGGCTGCCAAGAGTAGCTTCTGGACCCTTTGGCTAGTTCTCTTCCCACCCTCTAGCAGCTCTGATTTTCTTTTTAAATATAATGTCTTTAAGCACATTCGTTCCCCAGTTTGCAACAGCTACGACCACCCCCTATTGTCTGATACTTGCCACGCTTCCTCTATTTGCGTGAACTCTGTTTCCTGACTTCTGTTTGGCCATGTACAGAAAGGCCTCACGGCTGGGCTCTTCGTACTACTCTGGAGAGCTCTTCTCCCTACTCTATCCAGGATGATTTTCTGAGAAGCAAGAAGGGCACAAAGGCCCTGAGTGAATCACTGAAGGTGCATATGGTATTCATTCTGCAGAGAACAAATATGGAACAGGAGAAAAAGTGACAGTCGCACCATTTGCATTTGGTATGTAAATTCAAGATACATATTGATTTACATGTATAATTTAGTAACTAAAAAAAAACAAAACAAAACCCAGATAGCTAAGTAAACATGAATATCCACCCCAAGCTAAAGGCTGGGCTCCTGTGGTGTTTGTAAGTGGCGCTGTGTGGCAGCACGTCTTGGCATGCAAATGTGTACAAACTCAAAACTCTTGCTAGGCTAAACAACACCTTTCCCAGGAAGCACGCTGATACAGCAGCCTGTGCTTTATGCATTTGTCTCCAGGGCAGAGGCCCTTCTCAACGTCTCATAGACAGGGCAGGATACATAATCCATTCTTTCCTTAAATTCTGCCTTCAAATTGAAATAGCCTCGTCTTTTAAAGCACGTTTTTGTTCCTTTTGTCATTTCCATGCATAAAGGACTCAAATATATATTTCCTCCATAACCATCAGAAGTGAGGTGAAGTGTGAATTGCTCAGTCATGTCCGACTCTTTGTGACCCCATGGTCTGTGGCTCACCAGGCTCCTCTGTCTATGAAATTCTCCAGGCAAGAATCTGGGAGTGGTTAACCATTCCTTTCTCCCGGGAATCTTCCCGCTCGAGGGATCGAACCCAGGTCTCCTGCATTGCAGCCAGATTCTTTACTGTTTGAGCCACCAGGGAAGGGCAGACATAAATGCCTTAACTGGCTCCATCTTCATCTAAACTATTTCCTTTTCTCACCAAGCTTCCCCTTATCTCTAGCCTCTAAAACAGACCCTCTAGAGAGAATTCCTCACTGCCCCCAGACACATGAATATTCCCACCACCATGCTTCTGCTAATTCAGCAACGTCATCCAAGAGAATGCCCTTTCCCACATCCATCAAAATCCCATTCATTTCTTAAGCTCTACTTCAACTTGGTTGCTTCTTTAAGACCCAAACTGTGCTTTCAATCTCAGTCATGTATAGTTATACAAGGCACTCTAGCAATTTTCTGCGTGTTGCTCTTGGCTTTTCCACCAAAGAGAATCTTTCTCATGGGATGGCATCCCTTCCCTATAACATACTCCATTTGGTGCAGAGCTGGAAATACTGGTGATGATAGAACATAGTGATGGACTCACTTAAAAAAAATACTTCTCCAATTTTCACTCTTTTTTGCTTTATTAATATTTATAGTGGCAACAGGAAAACTTCATCAGTGAGCATAGTTTTAAAGTAGGTTGTTGCTGAGTCACTAAGTCATGTCCAACCCTTTGGGATCCCATGGACTGCAGCATGCCAGACTTCCTGTCTTTCACTATCTCCTGGAGTCTACTCAAACTCATGCTCATTGAGTCTGTGATGCCATCCAGCCATCTCATCCTCTGTCATCCCCTTCTCCTTCTTCCTTTATCTTTCCCAGCATTGGGGTCTTTTCCAATGAGTCAGCTGTTTACATTAGGTGGCCAAAGTATTGGAGCTTCAGCATCAGTCTTTCCAACGATTATTCAGGGTTGATTTCATTAGGAGTGACTGGATTGATCTCCTTCATTTCCAAAGGACTCTAAAAAATAGGTTAGCATAGAATAAAGAGTGCAAGAAATGTGTAGGGAGATGGATTCAGGACTTCTCTTTGTCCCTACCCTGCTATGTTGTTTGTCAAGGTTTCCTATTGTAATGAATAGCAGTACATGTACAGTATAATCCAGAGATCCTGAACCTTGACACTGTTAAGACTTTGGACAGGATACTTCTCTGTTAAGTGGAAACCTTTCCTGTATACTGTACAATGTGTGGAAGCCTCACTGGTTTCTGCCCATTAGATGACAGTAGCTTCCCCAGCTCGCATACCTCTGCCCCAGAGTTGTGACAACCAAAAATGTCACCAGACATTGCTAATGTCCCTGGTTGACAAAATCTGCATCACTTCCTTACACCCACCCATTTTAACAGACACTGCTACAATCAATGATCCAATACTCTTAAAACTTTGATCTCTCTTTGTTGGACTAGGTAAACCACTATGATACCTAAATTATTTTTTTTAGAAAGATTCTGCTTTTCCCTATATTACTTGTTTTTTTGATTATGAATAAATATTTATAGAGCATTGGGTACATCCTTTACTCTCACTGTTTTAAGGTAAATGCTATGATCATTCTCATTTTACAAATGAGGAACTGAGGCCCAGAGGAGTTAATAAATTTATCCATGATCACTAGCTAGTAAGTTGCATAATTGTTATCCAAACCTAAACGCCTTGGCTCTAATGTCTGTGCTTTTGACTACTGTGTCTTTCCCAAAGGCAAAAATTAGTGTCTTCTGGATAATTATCACAAATTCTAAACAGGTTTTTTTTTTTTTTTTAATTTCACCTGTTCAGGGAGTGTCTAATTTGGGGATTAAGCAGAAGAACCCCTGTTAATTGCTTTAAATACTCACAGCTTTCTCTCTCCTTAATGAGTTGCTCCTAAGTGAGCTCTTTCTCATGACTTGGACTTAGACACACAGCTGCACTAGACACTGGGTTGCAGATCTCTGTGCATCAGAGATCTTGGGTATATTTCAGAGACTGTGGAAAATGTTCAGTCTGTCATACCTGAATTAATCCCTCAGTTCTCTGTACCCATGGGAAAAGCCCCAGACTGATTGCTGTTTTGTATTTCCAGCTGTTTTATGTAGTCAGGCTATTCCCCAGCTCCAAATCTCTAGTGGGTCTTTACTTCCAGCTACACTGAGTCTAAACTCCTTTGACAAGATGTCAAGACCTTTCATTATCTCACTATTCCCCACACAGCCCATCTGCTTGGTATGGGTCAGCATCCTTACTTCCACTTCTAACTTCCACATCTAGGAGCTCCATCCATCTTTTTATTATTATTATCTCTTTGTTTTATAAGAGTATAGTTGCTTTACGATGTTCTATCAGTTCTATTATATAGCAAAGTGAATCAGTCACACATATACATATACCTCCCTCTTCCTTGGATATCCTTCCCATTTAGGTCACCACAGAACATTGAGTAAAATCCCTATGCTATACAGTCCATTCTCATCAGTTATCTATTTTATACATAGTAGTGTATATATGACAGTCCTAATCTCCCAATCCATCCTACTTTTCTCTTCCCCTCTCAGTATCCCACTCATCAGTTCTAAGGGATAGCACAAGCCCAACTTGGTCCATGAAACTTCCCTTATTATTGAAACCCTCAGCTTGCTTTTCCTGAAATCTTTATCACTGCTTTCTGGGTCATCCAGATCCATTCTTGAGGTGAAAAATCTAAGCTCTGTGTTAATATTCATATGTTTATATTCAATTTATCAACTAGATTGCATAGGTCTTAAAGGATAAAACTTTATCTTTCCTAAATATCTGGCCTCCATATTAGACACAGGAAAGGTATTCAGTCAAGATGTTGACATGTTGGTCATTCATCCTCACCTTTTATATTACTCTGGCCATGAAGGGGACCAAGCATTTCTTTGATCACTATAAGTGGATGCTAAACAGTAGCAAGGGGCTTCCCAGGTGGCTCAATGGTAAAGAATCTGCCTGTTAATGCAGGTGAGACATGGGAGACAATGGTTAAATTCCTGAGTTGGGTCGATCCCCTGGAATAGGAAATGCCAACCCACTCCAGAATTCTTGCCTGGAAAATTCCATGGATAGAGGATCTTGGTGGGCCATAGTCCATGAGGCATTAAAAGTTGTACATGACAGAGCACACACACCAAATTGCAGCAAAGTCCTTCCATGTCTGATGGTCAGCTAAAGGAAACCAGTTAATAGTATCAGAAAAGCATACAGCTTCTGTAAGGAGGTGAAGTAGGGTGTCATGTCTAGTCAGCATGTTGCAATTGCTTACCTTCGAGGCAGCATGACTGCACATATTCATGCTGCTCTTGAGAAAAACCACCATCAGAAAACACCAAGGGTGTGGCCTTGCCGTGGGTTTTATTGGGTGGCGGTATCAGGGACATATAGACACATGTCCTTGGGGTAAGACAGATTTAAGGATATGCCAGGCTTCTACCACCAGAAATGTGAGAAGCTATATGTATTTTTTTATTTTTTAATTTTTTTAAAATTTAAAAATGTTTTTTTTTTTTATTATAAGTTATTGAATATAGTTCTCGATCCTATACAATAAGTTCTTATTGCTTTCCTATTTCATTGTGGTTTTATTTTGCATTTCCTTTTTTTTTACTTTATTTTTTTAATACTTTATTCTACATTACAATACTGTATTGGTTTTGCCATACATTGACATGAATCAGCCACAGGTGTACACCATCTCCCAATGCTGAAGCCCCTCCCACCTCCACCCCATATCATCTCTCTGGATCATCCCGTGTACCAGCCCCGAGTGTCCTGTATCCTGTGTTGAACACGGACTAGTTTTCATTGAGTTTTATATTTCTCTTGGCGATGATGATGTTAATGTTTTCAGTGCTCACCGTATTTGGACATTTTTCAGTGCAATCTGTCTTATGATACATAAAATATATACAGAATAGGAGGCATTACCTTGGATGTATAAAACTACTAAAGTCCTAAGAAGTTAAAGATATTTACTTAAGTAGATCACCAAGATCTTCTTAAATTATTTTGAGACTTCATAGTTCCTTACAAGCCCTATCAGGTTTAGAAATCATATGATGCAGGGAAAGAAAACCCTGAATGCTGTAATCCACTCAAGTTTTTAGCACAGTAGTAAATTATTCAAGGAAATCTTAGTATGAAACTGGACTTTCCTTTGCCCCCATATTAATTAATCTATTAAGAATAATACAAATTTTTGAAAGTCTTATATTTCAGGCATGATTTCTTACAAGGATCTCGGTAAGATCATCAACTTCATTTAAAAGAATCAACAAATGGAATTGAATAATAAATCTCAAGAAAAAAAAGGGTATTGTTTATGCACTTTTGCTTTTATGAGCTTGTATATTATGAGTGGATAATGTTATAATGGACTTTCCTTTGCCCCCATATTAATTAATCTATTAAGAATAATACAAATTTTTGAAAGTCTTATATTTCAGGCATGATTTCTTACAAGGATCTCGGTAAGATCATCAACTTCATTTAAAAGAATCAACAAATGGAATTGAATAATAAATCTCAAGAAAAAAAAGGGTATTGTTTATGCACTTTTGCTTTTATGAGCTTGTATATTATGAGTGGATAATGTTATACTGCACATTTTATCTTTGCATTTTTCTCAAAGGTATCTTCACTGACTCTCTAACTCTATATTTAGATCTTTCTGGAAAATTCCAACTTTCCTATTCCTGGAAGAATTATCTG
>SJYC01017865.1:0-17514 GCA_006408675.1 Madoqua kirkii | reverse complement strand
AGGGGTGGGATAGGGAGGGAGATGGAAGGGAGTTTCAAAAGGGAGGGGATATATATATATATATATATATATATACTGATGGCTGATTCATGTTGAGGTTTGACAGAAAACAACAAAATTCTGTACAGCAATTATCCTTCAGTTAAAAAATAAATTAATTTTAAAAAGAAATTCCAAACATAACAATAAAAATAATAAATCACAAGTTAAGAGGACAAAAGAATAACTTTTGGCAAAATTCAACATCTATTTATGATAGAACCTTTTAACAGAGTCAGTGTAGAGGAGACCCTCCTCAACCTAATAAAAGTCATTTATGACAGACTCAAAAAAAAAACTAGATTATTTTGCACATCAAAATATTCTTGGGTCTTTCACGCTGTTTTTATCAGTAATTTGTTCTTTTTAAAAAATTACTGAGTAGCAATCTATTATATGAACGTACAAATGTATATCATCTGCTTTACCCTGTTGATGGATATTTGTTGGGTTTTTTTCTTCAAGATTTGATGTAGGAAGAATAAGACTGACATGAATATTCCTGTATAAGTCTTTTTATAGGCATGTTTGATATTCCTTTAGGTATGTGGGTCATAGTATAGATGTATGTTTAACTTAATAAGAGGCTGCCAGATGGTTCTCCAAAGAATTTATTTTTCAGTTTTCATTAGCAATTTGCGAGCATTTTAGTTGCTTCACATGTTCACCATAGGACAGAGTCCTATGTACAACAGTGTACACAATAGCAACAGCTTATGGACGGAGGAGCCTGGTGGGCTGAAGTCCATGGTGTCGCTAAGAGTTCAACACAACTGAGCGACTTCACTCTCACTTTTCACTATCATGTATTGGAGAAAGCAATGGCAACCCTCTCCAGTGTTCTTGCCTGGAGAATCCTAAGGGCTGAGGAGCCTGGCAGGCTTGGAAGACTGCATTTTTCTAAGAATCTGTCCATTTCTTCCAGGTTATCCATTTTATTGCCATACAGTTTTTCCTAATGAAGAAAGCAATGGCAACCCACTCCACTGTTCTTATCTAGAGAATCTCAGGGACAGGGGAGCCTGGTGGGCTGCTATCTATGGGGTCGCACAGAGTCGGACATGACTGAAGTGACTTAGCAGCAGCAGCAGCAGCAGCAGCAGCAGTTGTTCATAATAGTCTCTTATAATCCTTTGTGTTTCTGCATTATTGTAACCTCTCCTTTTTGATTTCTAATTTTGTTGATTTGATTCTTCTCTTTTTTTCTGATGAGTCTGGCTAAAGGCTTGTCAATATTGTTTATTTTTTTCAAAGAAATAGCTTTAAGTTTTATTTATCTTTACTATTGTTTCTTTCATTTCCTTTTCATTTATTTCTGCTCAGATCTTTATGATTTCTTTCCTTCTACTAATTTTGGGGGTGTTTTGTTCTTTTTCCAGTTGTTTTAGGAGTAAAGTTAGGTTGTCTATTTGATGTTTTTCTTATTTCTTGAAGTAGGATTGTATTGCTATAAACGTCCCTCTTAGGATTCCTTTTGTTCCATCCCAAAAGTTTTGAGTTTTCATAACAGTGTTTTCACTGTCATCTGTTTCTAGAATTTTTTTGATTTCCCTTTTGATTTATTCAGTATCCTGTTGGTTATTTGTAAACCTGTTATTTAATCTCCATGTGTTTGTGTCTCTTACAGTTTTTTTCTTGTAGTTGATATAAGGCACTTAGAGCGCTCCCTTACCTGGGGTCCTTCTCTGTTGTTCAGCGAGTCAGGCACATAGAAGGGCCCCCTTGGCTGGGGTCCTACTCTGTAAATTGGCACATCAGGCATTTAAAGGGGCACCCTGGGTGGGGTCCTGTTCTGTAGTTCAGTGTATCAGGCATTTGATGGACCAGCCTCTCTATTGTTCAGCTGCTGATGCTGACATGTGGGGAGAGAGGGTCTATGGTACTGGCTCAACCCCCTAGGCATGACCCAGATGTATCACCTTGCTTCCATGGCTGCCCAGCTTTCCTCCACAGGCATGTCTCATCACAATCTCCCTCCTCACCTCCCCTCAATCTGTCTCTCCACTGTCAATAGCAGCCCTCACCCTGGGATCACTCCACAATCCCCAAACTCCAGCTCCCAGCTGCTGCGCCTTCTAGCTGATCCATGTCCCTGTGCCAGGTATGTATGGCTGCAGCAAGGACTGTCTGATTCTCATTCCAGTTAGGTTGCCACGGATCAGCTGTTTTACTCTCAGCCTTAAACATTTCTCCTCTGATTGACAGTTGCTGCAGTGTGGAGCTTGGACCCCTGTTTAAGTTCCCCCACCTGCCAAAGGCAGGTCCAGTCCTGCTAACACTCCTGTTTTCCCTCCTAGTTCCTTCCTCCTACTGAGTTTGGCACCGTTCAGATCAGGTATTCTTGTCTGCTCTCAGCTGTTTTTCTGAGTCTGAAGGTGTATTCCTGATGTATCCATGGAGAGGGACATACTCCACATCCACGTACTCCTCCACCACCTTATTCTATTTTAGTCAATAATCTTTTAAAGGTATATGTAGCTTTAGAAAAAGAAAATGTCTCTCTGTATATATTTATTTATATATCAAAAAACTTCATCTGATATCATTTCACATTAGCCTGAAGAACTTGTGGAATTTCTGCTGGAAATGTTCTGGAGATGAATTTGCTCAGCTTTTGTCTGTCTGAAAAAAGCTTTGCTTTGGCTGAAATATTTGGGGCTTTTTTTTTGCTAGACATAAAATTTAAATCGATGTATGTTTTTTATAGTCAAGACACTTCAAAAATTCCATTTCATTTTCTATGGCATCTGTTGCTTTTGACATAAAAAAAAAATCACTAAGGATTTTTAAAAACATTTTTTCCCTGCATGTATTGCATATCATTTTTCTGTGACTGGTTTTAAGATTTTTTTGCTATGATCTCTTACGTTTGCTTTTCTTTCAATTTTATGCTTTTTAGAATTCACCGAGCTTTCTGGATTGATATCCTCATTTGTTTTGGAGATTTCTTAGTTTTTCATTCTTCAAATACATTTTCTGTCCTCTTTTTTCTTCTCCTTGAATTTTGAGCTGCATGTATGCTAGACCATTTGATACTGTCCTGCAAATGTCAGGCTTCCATCTGTCCCCCTCCACCCCATTTTTTTTGCTTTTTATATTTGTATAATTTCTATTGAACTGTCTCAAATTTATGAATTCTTTTTCTGCTGTATCCAGTTTGCTAATAATCCTACCAAGTGGACTTTTTGTGCCTATTTCATCTATTTTATTTCTATCATTTTCATTTGCTTTTTTAAACAGTTTCCTTTCCTTCATCATAATATCCTATTAATTCATGTTGTTCATTTTTCCTACAGATTCTAACACTTATTATAGTGATTTTAAAGTCCCTTTCCCTTTCAGATATGTGGGCCATTTCTGTGTTTGCCTCTCTTAACTATTTTCTCTTTTGACCATGGCTCACATTTTCTTGTGCCTTCACTTATTTCACAATTTTTATTATGTGCTAAATATTGTATAAAACAGAACAATAAGTAATATTTACCCTAAAAAGTATCTTACCACATTTTTTTTACTAGGCTTCTTGTTTGGAAACCTGCATAAACTGAATCTTTAAATTTGCTGAGTCTGGGCTTTTTGAAATTAGATTCAGCTCACTATGTCCTTTAAAAGCGCTTGGGTGTTAAGCACTGGCAAAACTCTAGAGATGACTTTGTACCTGACAGCCCATCCACTGAATTGCTAACTCTTGGCTCAGAAGCTTAGCTTCCAGTATGTCTGTGGGTTGTTCTCTTTACTACCCAGTCTTGCCTGCCTTTTGCTGCCTGAGCTGAACTTCCTCCATCTTGCTGCCTGCCCCTAGTCTTCAGAGCATTGCTGCAGTGCATTTGAAGACAGCCTGGCATCCTTAAAGGGATTTTTCCCAGAAATCCTGCCTTACTCATGGCCTTTCACATATTGAGTATTTAGTTCAGGCCTTGGGAAAGAGTTAGAGGGTGGGCACCGAGTCCCCTGATGATTGAAGTGCCATGAGATTATAATCTATTATATAACTGCAGCCCACACACAGCCATTAAGCATTTGGCTGGTCTCCTTTTACTCCTGTTTTTAGTGCACTCATGTAGTAGAAAGCTACTTGAGGCACATAAACACCATTAGCTGTTCTGTAAGAAATGAAAGCAGTTGTCATTCTCTCTCAGGAAGTCATTACCTTTTGGATTTCAGTTTATTAAAGTTTACCTGTGTCCTCAGTTAAATTGTTTTATTTTTTTTTTTACTTTTTTGTTTGTTTTTAATCTTCTCTGGCTTGTGCTTTTCTTTGCAGGGGGTGGGGAGCATAAGTTTATGGTACATAACTGAATTTTTGTGAAGTGGAATAAATCATTTACTACTTTGTAATTTTTCAAAAGACACTGGCTTTTATTTTTGGCTTCACGAGGTCTTTGCTGCTGCACAGGCTTTTCTCCAGCCTTAGTGAGCGGGGGCTACTCTTTAATGCAGTGCTCAGACTTCTCTGGTGGCTTCTGTTGTTGAGAAGCATGGAATCTAGGACCTCGGACTTGAGTAATTGCAGCATGTGGGCTTGGTAGTTGCAGCTTGTGGGCTCCAGAGCACAAGTTGGGAGTTGTGGCACATGGGCTCAGTTGCCCTGAGGCATGTGGGATCCTCCTGAACCAGGGTTTAAATCCATGTGCCCTGCATTTGCAGGCAGAGTCTCAACCAAGGAAGTCCTACTTTGTAATTTGAGTTGATTCTGTATTTTCGTTTTACAACACTTTCAAAACACTGCCTCAAGAGTTCTCTTTTCAGCAGGAGTGATGATCACTAGTAAAAGTGAAATGCTTCCTTCTTTCTCTCCTAACCACTTAACTGTACTTGTTCATGTAGTTTAAAAGTACTTGATCCCCCTGTGACTGTTATTATCTGACCGTGTTTCTCATTCCCTGGGTCTCTGACTCTGGTCACATCTCCTTCTCTACCTGTGCATTGTTGGACTTTCCAATATGTTGAGAACAATTCAGATCTTGGTTTTCTAGATTTTTTTTTCTTCTTTTTTTTTTTTTTTTGCTGTGCTGGGTCTTCATTTCTGTGTAGGCTTTTCTCTAGTTGCAGCAAAAGGGAGTTACTCTTCATTGCAGTGTGTGGGCTTCTCATTGAAGTGGCTCCTTCTATTGCAAAGCACGGGCTCTAGGGAGTATGGGCTTCAGTAGTTGAGCCATACAGCCTCAGTAGTTGTGCTCCTGGGCTCTAAAGCACAGACTCAATAGTTGTGGTGCTCAGGCTTAGTTGTTCCACAGCATGTGGGATCTTCCCAGATCAGGATTGGCAGGCTGATCCTTTACCACTGAGCCACCAGGGAAGCTACAGACCTTGGTTTACTATTAAGCTATATTCTTAGCTTGGTTTCCACCACAGATGTATCACTGCTCAGACATTTTGCCTGAATCATTAATTTGCATTGGTTGGCTCTTTGCTCAGGGTTCTCACACTGTATAACGATAGCCTTGTCCTGAAAACTCTTGTTTGTATAATACTACCATCTTGTCTTAGCCTGGAACAGGAAGGTACTACTTCCAAGCTGGGCTGACCTTTTAGACTTGGTCAGTTGCCCAACTAAACACATAAAACTTGCCTATCATTCTCTGACTTCACTGATCTCTATAGTTACGAACTCTGAACAGAAAAAAAAAAAATCTGTCAGTTCCACTTCCTGCCCTTCACTTGAACTCCAATCTGAATAGTCTAATTGTCTCCTAAGTCACTTAGCAAATTTGTTGTCTCACTTGAGATTTTTCTGATTATTTAATAATTAATCTTAAAATACAAACATAGGAGGTATTAATTATATTATTCCCCTGGAAAGATTTGATTATTCTCCTATAAAGATTTGAATCCCAAATAATCTACAATTTGCAAAACATATGGGGATGTATTTTGAATATAGTGTGTGTGTGCTAAGTCACTTGAGTCATGTCCAACTCTTTGCAACCCTACAAATTGAAGCCTGCCAGTCTCCTCTGTCAATGGGATTCTCCAGGCAAGAATACCAGAGTGGATTGCCATGCCTTCTTCCAGGGGATGTTCCCCACCCAGGGATTGAACCCATGTCTTCTGAGGCTATTGCACTACAAGCCAGATTCTTTATATCTCTGAGTCACCAGGGAAGCCCTTGAGTATGTGGCTCCACCTATTCCTTGACTACTAGTGTCCATTACTAAGCTAATGACTGTGTTGATCTACCAGCCATCTCATCAATCCCATTCTGCTAGTTCCTCAGAGAACAAAATATATAAAACAAATAATGAAATTTCAAATTACACATCCCTGTTTCTTGGCTATACCATTTAGGTCATTTATGCTTAAAAATGTTCTTTTCAAATTTCACATTTAACTCCTTCCACATTCTCATAGGAAATATTCAATGAGAGTCAAATCTTTCTTAGTCTATTTTCCAATTATTTATAGTTGTCCACCTTCTCTGGCTTAAAATTCAACATTCAGAAACTAAGATCATGGCTTCTGGTCCCATCACTTCATGGCAAATAGATGGGGAAACAGTGGAAACAGTAACACATTCTTTTGGGGGGGGGCTCCAAAATCACTACAGATGATGACTGCAGTCATGAAATTAATATACACTTGCTCCTTGGAAGAAAAGTTATGACCAACCTAGATAGCATATTGAAAAGCAAAGACATTCCTTTGCCAAAAAGAGTCTGTTTCATCAAAGCTGTGGTTTTTCCGGTAGTCATGTATGGATGTGAGAGTTGGACTATAAAAAAAGCTGAGCACTGAAGAACTGATGCTTTTGAACTATGGTGTTGGAGAAGACTCTTGAGAGGCCCTTGGACTGTAAGGAGATCCAACCAGTCCATCCTAAAGGAGATCAGTCCTGAATATTCATTGAAAGGACTGATGCTGAAGCTGAACCTCCAATACTTAAGCCACCTGATGCAAAGAACTGACTCTTTTGAAAAGACCCTAATGCTAGGAAAGATTGAAGGCAGGAGGAGAAGGAGACAACAGAGGATGAGATGGTTGGATGTCATCACCAACTCAATGGACATGAGTTTGAATAAACTCCTAGAGTTGGTGACAGACAGGGAGGCCTGGTATGCTGCAGTCCATGGGATCACAAAGAGTAGGACATGACTGAACGACTGAACTGAACCTTCTCTGTCCCCCAGGAATCATTACTTTTGTCCTAGTTCCTTCTCACACTTCTTATTTGGTCTCTCAGCCCCCAATATTCATCCCATCCATTCCCCATGCATTTTCAGCAACAACTACTGAAAGATCTTTTAAAAATGCACATTTGACCATAATTATTAGCATAAAGTCATAACCCCTTAATGCACAGGATCCTTCATAACTACTTTCTCAGTTTTCAGCCTAATTTTCTTTTCTATTTTGCCCTCATGTATATACTGTGCTCCACTTATACAGATTTCATACTTAAAAATATAATTCTCGCTTCCCTGGTGGCTCAGAGGTTAAAGCATCTGCCTCCAATGTGGGAGACCTGGGTTCAATCCTTGGGTTGGGAAGATCCCCTGGAGAAGGAAATGGCAATCCACTCCAGTATTCTTGCCTGGAGAATCTCATTGACAGAGAAGCCTAGTAGGTTACAGTCACAAAGAGTCGGACACGACTGAGTGACTTCACCCTCACCCTTCACCTTCACCTGTACAGACTGTGCCCATGTTCTTATCTTGCCTGCAACTCCATTTCCAGCTTTACTCAATTAGCTCCTCCTCAAGTATCTCCTCCTTCACAAAGTCTTTGGATTTTCCCGACCCAGGGATTGAACCTGGGTCTCCAGCATTGTGGGCAGATGCTTTATAGTCTGAACCACCAGAGAATCCCACATTAATCTTAAGTCTGAGTCAAACACCATCTCTTCATGCATCTTGTGCAAATCCTTATCATAGGACTTATCATATTATATTGTAATTGTTGATTTACTTAACTCTCTTACCTACTTGGCTTTAGGTAATGTTGATAAATTCAAATTTATCAAAATTAAGAACTTCTGCTCTTTGAAAGACAAAGTTAAAAAAATGAGATTGAAGGGAAAAAAATTCTGCACATCATATATCTGATAAATGCTTGTATCCAGAATATATTTTTAAAACCCTCCCAAAACTCAATAAAAAGAAAACAAAATAGTAAGAAAAACTGGGCAAAGTCTTGAACAGACACTTCACATAACAGTCTATAAGAATGGCAAATACGGATTTGAAAAAATGTTCAACATCAGTAACTATTAGGGAAATGTCAATTAAAACCACAAGAATAGGCCACTACTCATCTATTTAATGGCTAAAATTACAAAGAATGACCATACCAAGCTTTTTCCCCCATGTGGTTCCATTTATTTGTTTAGGATTAAAACCATAGAGACAATATAGATTGTGCTACAGGACCATGACCCACATCCATATGGTCTTTCCTTATAAGAGAAAACTCCTCAACAATAAAAAGGGATGGACTGTGAACACTTACAAGATGGATGAATCAAGCAGACTGAATGAAAAGCCAGAAAAAGAAGAGTACATAATGTTTGATTTCATTAATGTAAAATTCTAGAAGATATGTTTTCTAGTCAACAGGAAGAGAGAACAACATAATGAAAATTAAAAGAAAGTTTGGGGCTAGAACAAAAGTCTAAATAGGCATTAAGAGGAGAGGTAAATGGGGGTGGGATGAATTTGGACATTAAGGTAAAGGTGTAGCCAAACTGGCCTCTATAAGAGGAATTTTCTATTTTCACTGCAGTATCTTGAGAAAAGGAGAGTTTGGGCCCCTGGACTGACAGGAAAGCATTTGGGAAAAGTCTTACTAGAGAATCAGAATGGGCTCCTGGGTAACTGATGGACTGGGCTCAGGCGCAAGGAGGATCACTACAATACGACTCATGGCAGAAAATGAACTTTGAACTTTAATAAAAACCAGTGTTGGATACAGTTTTAAGTTGTTTGCTTTTTGTATGCTTAAACCACTTTAGCTGTAATGCATACAGCTTTCTGTTTATGAGGACTTGTGGTCTGACAGTAAGGAACCATGTTTAAATGCATGGCAAAAGGATGCAGAGAGTGCAATGAAGAATCCAGAAGTAGTGATAAGATACCACAAAGTGATCGAGACTTCAGCCAGGAGCAGAACATGGAAAATAATGACAGTCAACTTTCAGCAAAATGTTGTAAGCCTTCCTTTGCAGATATTTTTTAAAAACCTGGGGAGTACATGCCCCAGTCAGGAGAAGGGGCCAGAGGATGAGATGGCTGGATGGCATCACTGACTCAGTGGACATGAGCTTGAATAAACTCCAGGAGATGGTGAAGGACAGGGAAGCCTGGTGTACTGCAGTCCATGGGGTTTCAAAGAGTCAATACAACAACAACAATACACAACACACAACAACAGCAACACATGCCTCTAGGAAAGAGGGTTCATGGTGTTTTATTTGTCTACTAATGGAAAGAGTGACTCTGGAAGACTGAAGAACTAGGGAGACACAATGAATAATTTATACATATGAAATCGCTATTCAGGTATTTCCAGCTTCTCATCTACTTTCACTTCCTATTTTAGATTTAATATTTAATGAAAAAGAACAATTCATTTAATTACAAGCTCTAACTAGTTTTTAAAACATCACTTTGAGCTTGGGGGATACTAGGTGTCAAAGTGGTAAGATCTCAATATTTAGAAGCTCCCTTAAGACTTTAAAGTTTTAATTAATTTGATTCTTACTAATTCACTCTGAATTTAAATTTATTATATTTTTGAATATTATTTCTATGATTAGGGTATTCATAGAACATATAACATTTCCTTATGACCAGGCTATTTTAAAATGACAATCCATAAAACAACGAGTCTACTTAGATATTAGTACCACAGTGATCACTGAGGCAAACTTGAAGAACACAAAGCCAGAATCCAGGGTGTCCAAGCTATGTCCCATTTATAAATTAAAACTAAAACTTACCCCTTTTTAAGGTTAAACTGCAATTTAAAGTATGGCAATACTGAAAGTAGAAAAACTGTAAAGAAAAAAAAGAAGAAGAAAGATGAATCTTTTCAGGGTATTTTGAAAAGAAATGTGGGGTCACCTAGTGCTGATATGCCACAATGGAATCCTGTCTCTGTAGCTAATTCATAATTACTATTTCCCAAAGCCCTCTTTGAAAATTAGAACAAATAATGGCAAGCAAATATAGCACAATTGTTTTAATGACTGAGATCTAAATAGAGCCATCTTTATCTAACTGGGTTTTATAATCCATTTTCTTGCCACATTAATCCTTAATGATTTTTTACAGCAAGGGTTTTAATCTGGCCCACATGGCCAGACGTCAGGGAAATCTGTGACTCCCTTGAGAAAGTACACAAAATGTTTTTGTTTCTTTGCTCTCACCTTGGGAGAGTAGTTTCATATCATATTTCAGAATAAAGAGATTCATGAAAATAATTTAAAAGCACTGATTTGGAATGTCTTTTAAGTGAACGCTAGGTGATTTCCCTGGTGTTCCACTGACTAAGAATTCACACTCCCAATGTAGGGGGCCTAGGTTCAATCCCAGGTCAGGGAACTAGATCCCACATGCCACAATGAAATAATCCCACATGCTGCAACAAAGATCAAAGATCTTGTGTGCCACACTAAGACACAGCAAGTCAAATAAATAAATGAACTTTGATTTGATGAATCCTGTTATCTCTTAAAGGAAACCTATTGTGGGGATTGCAGTTAGAAGTTGGCATTTTCTAAGCTGTATGTGTGGCAAACACAAAGAAACAAAAACAGAAGAAAATTATCATTTCATATGTAAGTATTAGACTAAGATTTGAAAACACAAAGAGTAGCAAAGACTAGTAAAACTCTTTATCTTTGGGGGAAGAAGGTCTGAAAAAAATTATGAGCATATTAAAGATTCTACCTCTATCACTTCAGTTCAATCGCTCAGTCATGTCCAACTCTTTGGGATCCCAAGGACTGCAGCATGCCAGGCCTCCCTGTCCATCCCCAACTCCCAGAGTTAATTCAAACTCATGTCCTTTGAGTCAGTGATGCCATCCAACCATCTCATCCTCTGTTGTCCCCTTTTCGCACTCTCAATCTTTCCGAGCAACAGGATCTTTTCCAATGAGTCAGTTCTTTGCATCAGGTGGCCAAAGTATTGGAGTTTCAGCTTCAACATCAGTCCTTCCAATGACTATTCAGGACTGATTGCCTTTAGGATCAACTGGTTGCATCTCCTTGCAGTGCAAGGGCCTCTCAAGAGTCTTTTCCAACACCACAGTTCAAAAGCATCAATTCTTCAGCACTCAGCTTTCTTTATAGGCCAACAAATCTAAAAAAAAAAAAAAAAATTCTTGTTTCTGCTTTCAACATTCTCTTCCATGAAAACCCAGAGCAGTTTCATTCCCTTCACATTCTCGACTATGAAGTTTAGGAATTACTTTTTATATTAGTCTTCATGTATTTTAACCTTTTTTTCAGACAAAAATTCATCTTTAAAATTGAATACAGACACCTCTGCTACAGTGGATAATACTTTAGCCTTTGAAACCAGAATATGTGAGTTCCAGTTCTGCTATTTGCTAGTTCTGTGGCCATGAATAAGTCATAATACCTCAAATCCTCTACTTCTTCTATTTTAAAAAAAATATGTGGGATCATAATAGAACCCATTACATTTAAATGAGGTGATATAAAGAATGCCTGGTATAATAGATTCATTCATTCAGCACAGCTTTCTCAAACTCTTAAAATTATTCTCATTAGAAATTATGACTAAGATGTTGTAAAAAAATTCAGATAATTCAAGTCACTAACTAGTTTTAATTATTTTTACTGTTTTACAGCAATCTTGATTCCAGCTTGTGCTTCTTCTAGCCCAGCATTTCTCATGATGTACTCTGCATATAAATTAAATAAGCAGGGTGACAGTATACAGACTTGACGTACCCCTTTTCGTATTTGGAACCAGTCTGTTGTTCCATATCCAGTTCTAACTGTTGCTTCCTGACCTGCATATTGGTTTCCCAAGAGGCAGGTCAGGTGGTCTGGTATCCTCATCTCTTTCAGAATTTTCCACAGTTTATTGTGATCCACACAATCAAAGGCTTTGACATAGTCAAGAAAGCAGAAATAGATGTTTTTCTGAAACTCTCTTGCTTTTTCCATGATCCAGTGGATATTGGCAATTTGATCTCTGGTTCCTCTGCCTTTTCTCAAACCAGCTTCAACATCTGGAAGTTCACAGTTCACGTATTGATGAAGCCTGGCTTGCAGAATTTTGAGCATTACTTTACTAGCATGTGAAATGAGTGCAGTTGTGGTTTACTGACATACAATGACATATAACATTATGTAAGCTTAAGGAGTACAACATGTTGAGTTGATACTCATATATTGCAAAATGATGCCACCATACATTTATTATCTAAGACCTGCATCATGTCACATAATTGCCATTTCTCTTTGCAGTTAGAACATTTACAATTTAGTTTTTCAAGTGTATGATACTGTATTGTTAATTATAGTTACTATGCTGTACATTAAGTCCCCAGAACTTAATATTGTAACTGGAAGTCTGTACACCATTTCCTTTTTCTCCTACTCCTTTTTTAACCACAATCCTAGCTTCTGTTTTTATGAGGTCAGCTTTGTAAACTTCCATGTACAAGCTGTATCATATGGTATTTCTTTCTCTGCTTGACTTTCTTCACTTAGTACAATGCCCTCAAATTCTATGTTGCCACAAACAACTGGATGTCCTTTTTTCACACTGGCAAATAATATTTCTACGTGTTTGTGTATGTGTGTATGTATACACATATGTATATATACATATATATATCAATATATACGCACATCTTGTGCATTGATTAATCTACTGACTGTGGTGTTGGAGAAGACTCTTGAGGGTTCCTTGGACTGCAAGGAGATCCAACCAGTCCATCCTAAAGGAGATCAGTCCTGGGTGCTCACTGGAAGGACTGATGTTGAACTGAAGCTCCAATACTTTGGCCACCTAATGCGAAGAGCTGACTCACTGGAAAAGACCCCGATCTGGGAAAGATTGAAGGCAGGAGGAGAAGGGGACAACAGAGAATGAGATGGTAGGGTGGCATCATTGACTTGATGGACATGGGTTTGGGTGGACTCTGGGGGTTGGTGATGGACAGGGAGGCCTCGTGTGCTGCGGTTCATGGGGACACAAAGAGTCAGACATGACTGAGCGACTGAACTGACTCTTACTTTGTTTCAATATTTTGGCTACTGTGCACCATGCTAAAATGAACATGCAAGTGCAGATATCTCAAGACCTCATTTTCATCTCCTTCAGATATATACTATGATAGTGCAATTGCTGGGTCATATGGTACTTCTAGTTTTAACTTTGCAAGGAGCCTCCATAATGTTTTTCACAGTGGCTGAACTAAGTTACACTCCCATGAACAGTTGATAGAATAACGACTAAGTACTGCCTTGAGAATTTAAAAATAATACCTTTTAACTGAAAAGCAGTATATGTTAAAGAAACATTTGTTAATTCAAAAATGAGGGAATTTCCTGGTGGTCCAGTAGTTAAGACTCTGCTTCCAATGCAAGGAGGGTCCATTCGATCCCTGGTCAGGAAACTAATATCCCATGTGCCATGCAGCACAGCCAATCAAATTAAAATAAAAAAGCAGATGCCTCACTTCCCAAAATTTAAAAAAAAAAAAAAAGCATAGCCTCAAACCTCAAATGACTGCTTACTTTGTATAGTTCCTTCCATTTATACCCATACGGTCTAAACGTGAACAGACTATACAGCCTTTATAATATTTCATACATTATCTATTGCATATTGCTTTTATTTAGTGGTATATTATCATCACTTCTCACGTAATAAAACATTTACAACATAATATTTACAAATTTTATAAGATCTAATTGTATGGCTATTCTATATTTAGGTAACCCTTTACAGGTAGGCCATTACAATAGATTTGCAAGTTATTTTTTTTTCCTCCACGATTCTTCTTTCAGTGATATTTATTTTGAAATTTCAAACACTATTAGTGAAAGATGCTCATCCCTCTCCTCACCTTTGGAAGGACTGGGCTAAATTTGAGGGCTTAAATAATTGAATCAGTGCTTCCAAGGGAAGATATGGGCTAAAAGGGGAGGTGGGGAATGATTTAACTAGCTTCATATTGTGGACATTTAGGTTAAGTGAGGGCTTCCCAGGTGTTGCTAGTGGTAAAGAACCCATCTGCCAATACCAGGTTGGATCTCTGGGTTGGTAAGATCTCCTGGAGAAGGGAATAACAACCCACTCCAGCATTCTTGGTCTTCCCTACTAGCTCAGCTGGTAAAGAATCCGCCTGTAATGTAGGAAACCCCACCTTGATTCCTGAGTGGGTAAGATCCCGAGCAGGGATAGGCTAACCATTCCAGTATTCTTGGGCTTCCCTGGTGAGTCAGCTAGTAAAGAATCCGCCTGCAATGAGGGAAACCTGGGTTTTATCCCTGGGTTGGGAAGATCTCCTGGGGAAGGGAAAGGCTACCCACTCCAGTATTTTTGCCTGGAGAATCCCATGGGCAGAGGAGCCTGGAGGACATGGGGTCCTCAAAAAGGACATGGACATACAGTCCATGGGGTCGCAAAAAACCCCAGAGGACTGAAGCGACTTACCATGCATGCACTTCGTACTGAAAAATTAGAATTCTCCTCGAAAGTGAAAGTTGCTCAGGCGTTTCCGATTCTTTGCGACCCCATGGACTATGGCCAGAATCTGGAGTGGGTAGCTGTTCCTTCTCCAGGGATCTTCCTAACCCAGAGATGGAACCCAGGTCTCCTGCACCGCAGATGGATTTTTTACCAGCTGAGCCACAATGGAAGCCCTTAGATTTAGGATAAATTCCAAAAGGTGGGTCTGTGGGGCTAAAGGTTGTGAAATTTTAGTTTTAATACTCTTGCTACATATTGTTTAACTGCTTGCCAGGTCATTTATATCTTTACCAACATTATGTAAGCAGACTCATTATCTCACACGTGCAAATAGGAACTTAAGATATTAAATTGTAGCTTTTTATTTGCATTTCTTACTTTTACATATCTTCTTATTCTATTGTCCACCTATCCTGTCAGAACACAAAAATACAATAGATTACTATATGACCGTGATTTAAAAAGTAGGTTTCATTCATTAAACGTAAAGTTCTCTGCAGGCAATGAGCCCAGTCCGTGGTTGATAGGCATTTCCAATACCTCGTGTAACTCTCAAAAAAACTCTGTATGGGTTATTCTCATTTTTCACATAAGATAACCTACCCTTTGAAATATTGGGGAGAGTAGCTCCAAGTCACAGGGATGAGTTGAAACACGGGGATTTGGGCGGGATCTCACACCCTTGTAACCAAGCATTTATGGGGAGGAAGGAGACATAAGGTGCAAAAACAAAACCAAATCCGGTTCCCACCCACTTACTATTCCTTTCTATAATTAAGAGGTTCCAAATTAAAACAGATGTGACTTCTCAGCTACCAGACACGCGTCTACCAACCGGTTTTATGTCACTCCCAGCGTCGCAAGTGTCAGGGACCACTTGAAGAGCTTGGACGAGAGGCTGCTCAGCTCAGGGAGCTGAAGCAGACGGTCAACGTCTTTCCCCTTTGCAAAGGGAAACAGCCTAACAGGGGAAAACGGAGGGAGTACTACTATTTTCAAATCTTCCAGGGCGAGAGCAGTCAAATTTTACCGCTAGTTCTTGGGATACGAAGGAAATGAAACTGGGACACCGCACACAAGAACCGCCGCAGCCTTCAAAGCTTTAAGAAGACGGAAGAAGGACGCAGGCTTAGTGCGCGCTCCCGGGCCACTTCCGCACGCTTCCGGGCCACTTCCGCGCGCGCGCGCGCGCACACACAGGCACAGACACACACACTGCCCCCCCTCCCCCCTCCCACCATGGCCTCACCGGGAGCGCTCTGCGCAGGCGCGGGCGCAGGTTGCAGTGACAGCGACGGGCCTCAGCTGATGCCGTGGTGGTGCTGCCCCACCCCCACCCCGACCCCGCGGCGACCCAGCGCTGCAGACCCGTCGCGCCCGCCCCAGCACCCGGGACTGCGGACTCCGTGACCCTGCCCTCCGGCCTGTCCGAGCCAGAGCTGCTCGGGACTGCGCAGCACCCCGCGTGCCGGTGAGCGACCCGGGACGCGCAGCCCCCAGGTCCCCTTCACCAGCGGGGGCCGAGCGGGGGCCCCCGGAAAGAGCCGAGCCGGAGGAGGAGGTGGCGGAGGGGAGGCTGCAGGGCTGAGAGGCGCTCCGGGCCGGGCGATGGAGGTGTGTCAGCTCCTCTTCCCCCGGCCCAGCCTTCTGCCAAGGGACTCCGGGCTTCGGTGCAAGCCCGGCGCACGGGCAAGATACCAGGCCCCCACGCCTGAGCGGCCGGGAGCCCTTAGTTCTGCTCTTTTTCAGTATTCTTGTCCGACTGCCTGTATTTCATCTTAACCTTTCCGGAGGCGGCAGGCTTACGAAAGGCGCCGACTTCTTTCGTTTAGAAGCTCACGACCTATTTAAATTGGATGGAGTCCTGTACTTTTTCTCCCCCTCTTCCATAATAAGCCTAAGATTCGTGTTGCTCTTAAGTAAATGAAGGGATTTTGATTAGAACAAAAATGTGTTGAGCACAGGGGCCTAGTACCTCTTTATAAGTCTCCAAGAATAAAAGTGGTTAAACTTAGCAGCGCTTTGAGGAAAATCCAGTAGAGAAGGCAGGAACGGGCAGTACCTGACAAAGCCTGGCGCCTGTCCATTAACCTTGATGAAACAAACCCCAGTCCCACGCCGACTCTAAGGCAGCTGTTACATAAGGATAGAAAACAGACTCTGATTGAGAGCCTCTTGTTTTATTTTTTTGCCTTCTGTGTCTTTTCCCTTTAAGTCATTACAGTGGGAGGCACCCTATACCTCTGTTGTGTTAACTGAGATCCTAAAAGGGTGGGTTTGGCGCCCTGATCCCGGGTCATCTAGTATTCCACATAAGCCCAAGGTCAAAGTGTGTGGGGTCAGTGATGTTAATTCTCCCCTGAACCACCTGTGACTGGCAAGTATTAGTTTGGCTTGCGTTAAATGTCTTTGAGCAAAATCCAGAGAAATATGCGTTTTTAGAAGTCGTAAGTTACTTATGTTTTTGAACTTAATGGGCAGTGTGTACATAAATTTATTTTTAATATTGAAAACAAGCATTTTATTCATCATTCTGAAATTTTAAGTTCGTGCACTAGTTATATAATTTTTTATCCTGCTGTTTACCTTGTGTTTGAGTGACCCCAACACATGGATCGCATACAAGTTTTAAAAAGTAGACTTTTCTTCATAGAATAAGTTGAATTATTTTGAGGGTCAGTTTTTCTTATTAAAAACAATGAGCATTTTTAAAGACATATTTTTTATATGAATGCCTTTAATAATCTGTTTTAGGAAGTGAAAAGAAATATATGGTCACGTTTAGAAACAGAAGTGGATT